>JARBEQ010256575.1:0-10761 GCA_030265355.1 Tritonia tetraquetra
AAAATTTGGGTCGCCCCCCCCCCCCCCCCCCCCCCACTCAGCTATAGCCTATAGTAAGAACCAGAGGATGTTGCCGCTCTGGGTGATGGTGATGGTGATGGTGATGGTGCAATTGAAGTAAAGCATGGGACTGGAAGTATAGAATCACCCAAGTTCAAGCAAGGGAACAAGTGAAAAGCAATTATCAAAAACAAACCAACATCTCCAAGCCTCCAAACACCCACGAAGATACAAAGACAACGCCTACTTTGATTTTATTTTGAATCAACACGGAAAGCACAACTGAAAGATCGTTTTGAAAGAAAAAAAACTCACGAAAAAAATAATAGTGGTGATGATGATGATGATGATAATGATAATGATGATGATAATGATGATAATAATGATGATAAAAACGATTACAACATCGCAAAGATAAAATATAAAGCTTTGTGTTTAGGAGTTTACTTTGCTCTAAACTCAACAAACATAACAGGGAAATTGTGTAAAATGATTCAATTCTTGTTTCAAAGAGTGGGAAGCAGAGAGAGAGAGAGAGATAGAGATAGAGAGAGAGAGAGAGAGAGAGAGAGAGAGAGGAGAGAGAGAGAGAGAGAAAGAGAGAGTCTGAGAGAGACAGACTGAGAGAGAGATAGAGAGTGACTGAGAGAGAGAGACTGAGAGAGAGAGAGAGAGAGAGTCAGAGAGAGAGAGAGAGACAGACTGAGAGAGATAGAGAGTGACTGAGAGAGAGACTGAGAGAGAAGTAGACAGCTTTTTATAATAAATGAAAAGAGAGAATCGATGTGCCGACCCCCCCCCCTCCCACCAACCAAACAGTAATAATCAAATCAAACAAAACAGGAATAACTAAACCACCCCCCCCCCCCCTTTTAAAATAACGTCAAACAAAAAACACAACAAAATATGGTTATTCGTCTTAATATTTTCCCCTCTCTAGATACCTAAATTTGCCGAAGCTTTTTCGATCGCCATTTACCAGTGAAACAGTTCCATTGTAGAAATGAGTGTTG
This sequence comes from Tritonia tetraquetra, assembly GCA_030265355.1. NCBI lineage: Eukaryota > Metazoa > Mollusca > Gastropoda > Nudibranchia > Tritoniidae > Tritonia > Tritonia tetraquetra. The sequence continues at coordinate 1,014 of JARBEQ010256575.1, forward strand.
ACGCTGTTCCTAATGTTTGAATGGCACCAGAGTGCTTTACTCTGATTCATAGAAACGTTTATGTCAAGGAAGTGCAAATTGCTTAGCACTGAGATGAGATCAAATAAATTTAGCTTCGTGTTTTGCGCATACTTATGCTGTATTATGTTCCCACCACGTTTCATAACGCCGCTCTGAGACACTCAGTCTCACATTCTCACAATCTTTACCTGATCTGTTACTGACGGTCAGCGTTTGCAGGAGAAGCGAGGTTGTAGGCAACGCGCCTCTTGACCTTTTGCGAGCGTTCGACCGAGCCACCATGTGGAAGATTGTGCTGCGCCACGAGATCAAAGGAAACCCTTGAAAACATCTAATACAGTCGCATAACAAGAGGAATGCGCGCCACTGTCTGTGAACATGTAGTGAACCTCTCTTCTTCATTTCGATGCCTCCGCCGACGGTTCTCATCCTATATAAATGCATTTAAAGTCTACAATTCAATGGAATTCGATAAAACAGATTTTAGAAATATGCCAACTCGCGTTACATATTCAATGACTGGGAGTGTGTTTGCAACGGCTTTGAAGTGAAGTGTGTGTGTACAGTTTCACTTGTTCGAGATTCCTTGGCGTTCGCGCGGGCCGTGAAGGATTTGCGTGCTCTCTCGCTCTCTCTCTCTCTCTCTCTCGCACACACATACACACGCACACCCTCTCCTGTTTCATCGCATTTCATTTGTGGTTCTCGCTCCCTCGATCTATCAATAACCGACGTTTCCCTATTTTCTTAGTCTGTTGTTAATTGTATTAAATAATACTTTTATTTATTATAAGCAAGAAAGGGAAGCACACAACAAAGTCGAAAGCAAGTTGTGCCTAATAATGAACCACAGCGCATGACTATTTTGTAAGGGACGATTTGATTGGCTCGCGGTCTTTGATGCTCGCTAGTAATTGGGTGTTATTATTGCTTTTGCATAGTCTTCATGGCGGATTCAAAACGTGTGTCGGAGTGCTGTGCTTATTCTGTGTAAACCTTTCTATACGGACAAATGACTATGAGTTCGGGAAGTTCGGAGGATTTTTATTCTACGGATGAAGTTAAAGTGTATAAAGATGAAGGAAATAAGGACGAAGAAAAAAGATCTTCGGAGAATTTAAATGAGGAAAAGTTAGGCCTTGTCACCGAATCGGAAGAGGTGAGTGCAGTCTCTCTACTTCAAACAAACGAAATCCTTTGATCTTTCCTCTTCGAGGTCAACATAGTTTCGCATTATTTATTACAACTGTGGTGTATATCACACCGTAAATAAATTTCTTCTGATCTTATTAATTGCCAAGCTTTCATTTGTAACTTTCAGGGCAAGAATTCTGCTTTGCAAGGGAATTTTACTGGGGAAAAAGCAAGCAATGCAGTATCAGATGACGGTAGGTTGAATCGAGCTAGCCAGGCTTAGAGCTAAAGATCAAAGGAGTGGAGGGTTCGGGCTAAAAAAAATAAGGGTGGGAACTTGAAAGGAATACATTCTTCGGCGTTCTTTGTTCACTGTCTTAGCGGAGTCCTGGTCGACTCTCTTTTAATGTTTTAAACCTGTGCGTTACAAGTCAGCTTTAGTTTCTTTACTTTCTCTTTCTCCTTTTCTCTCTTCACTTTCTCAACCCAATGTTGTGTGTTTTCCTATCTATAGACGTCTATTTGATATTTCCCTGCAGTTTTTATACGTAAGACCGCTCTACATGTTTTTATATATTATTTTTTGTAAGATGTTGTTATTTTTATCTCTAATGTGAAGGATAATAATATCGGCTCCTTTTCTTTTTGTATTCTGCTCTGCTTTCTTCCCGCTCTGGTTGCCTCGTGCCTGACCCGTCAGCTTTTTAAAAAGTTCCCTTTGAGCTGGACGCTCGTCTCATTCCATGATTGCGTCGAATAATAGCCCTTTGTTCTGTCGGCGAAGTAGCACAGTGGGACTATTCAAGGCTAAGCCTAGGCATTCGCCTTACTTAGGGCAAGGAAGGGCCGGTTTTGTGTAGGTGGGATTAGTCAGTGAGGCGGAGGGGAGATAAAAAATAAAGTATCAAGGAATTGTTTGGACATATAGACAAGAGGCTCTGTGTTGAGAATAGGGGGACATGGGAATGTTGTTATCTGATCTGGGTGTGTCAAAATGTAAATAAGACAAGTGTGGTGTGTGTGTTGAAATGGCTTGGAGGGTCAAAAGAAAAAGTAGACAATATAGACTCTAGAGCCGTAATAAAAAGAAAACAACCCTGGATATGTTCGGGGTCATCATCCATAATGTTATTATTAGCTACGGCCTAAAGTTGATTTTTCTTCAAATGATGGGTTCTAGATTTGTTGGTACAGCGCCTTACTACTCGTAGTTTATTCCACTTTGATGAAATGTTTATACTTAGCTATCTAGGCTAATACTTTTCTACTTGTGGGTTAGGCTATCTGACTATACCTATTATTGAATTTCGATGGTCATTGAAAAAAAAGTCAAGTTGTCTTGTTTTTATTGCAATATTTTTTCTCCCTCTTTGTTAATGCGACAATGCCCTGTTTTTACATTGGCAATGGCTTGTATGCTGATTTACTATCTATATGATTATTATCATTCCGTACCTGTTTTCTTCTTTCCTTTCACCCTTTTCTCGTGACATGAGTTTTATGGTATTGTATCCTCCACCCTTTCACTGTACCTTTTGGGGGGTGGGGGAGGGGCATTAGATGAATATCAATCGTAGAGACTTTAAATGGTGTCTTTAATATTACAACACAGTGCTTTGACATGTCAGTGATAGTTAAAATGGAAACCTTGGATTATCATCACCATTACACAGCTTACGTTCTGGCTTAGTGGAGGCCTTGAGTAGCATTGGTGTTATAATCATGTGTTGATGTTCTTGTTTGTTTAAGTGTTTTAAAATCCATTGCATCATCATTGACTTGGCTATAACACGGTCTTCTACTTTTTACAATTTTTTTGTTCACTTCGAATTGATTTTCCGTCAATGCAAAGCATTCTTTAAAAAATATACAAAAGAGTTGTGATTGCTTGATGCACATTTGAAATTATATTTATCCGAGTTGACTCTCAAATTGTTTATGTGTATTTTGTTCTTTGGTAACAATTCTTCATTATTATTATAGACATGTACAGTTATTTGCCTTTTTGGGCAGTTTTGATTATTTGAGATAAAGAGAACAATTTTAAATTTAGGAGCGAAGTTGTTAAATTCACAAAGGCTTTTTTACATTTGTAGGTTGTTTTGGGTGGGAATCGGGGGATGATTTAATGGCATCTGTTGAGTGTAGGAACCGACCCTATTTGTATTTTAATCTACAAAATATGGCTCTTTCGGTGTGATGTCTTAGTTTTACTGCCGTGTTTACTGGACCTGTTTGGTGAAAAGATGGATGGACCACACACTATGTTATGATTTGTTGGTGCATATATGACACTGTTAATCAATGTGCTATTATTAATTCTTCTTGGCTTTTTTGCGGTAACACTTTTGCCTGGGTTTGAGTCCCGGTGGGGACATTGGAATTGTTTCCTTTTGAGTTTCATGGCTCTACCTTATTGTCTTATCGGAGATAGACTATAAATCAGAGGTCCTGCCTTTGATATGACCTTTAATTGTATTGCCCAGGGCGTTAAACGAACAACTTTTTATTATTGATTGATGGATACTATTGTTTGGTTTTAGGGACATTCTGTAGAAATGATTCAAGGGCTGTTCTATGTCTCCAACTCACAGGGTGGTTTGTATGTCTTGGTTTCATGTGATAGACAGGTCTCTATAGTTCTCCTACTATTGTAGATGACAATAGCGATTGTGTCAAGCACACCCAGCAAGGGGCACAACTTGTCATCCAAAAACAATTGTACATGCTAGTGGTTGTTTATTGTACAAACATTTTGGGCTCTTTTCTTTCTTTGTTTTTAGGATTCTAACATGAATAGGGAGAAATAAGGATTGTATTTTTAGGGTTATATTTCATTGTTCCATTGCTTTCACCCATGACTGTCTCCGGGTTATATTTCATTGTTCCATTGCTTTCACCCATGACTGTCTCCTGGTTATATTTCATTGTTCCATTGCTTTCACCCATGACTGTCTCCTGGTTATATTTAATTGTTCCATTGCTTTCACCCATGACTGTCTTCAATTATTGTTGAACAAAATCTTGTAATCACATGGGATGTTAAATTGTTACAACCTGCCAATGAATGTGGTACAGTACAATGTTTTATTGGCAATGAATTGGTTACAGTATGGTTATTTTAAAGGATGTGACGCAATCTTGAGTCTTTGTGTGTGTACAATTGAATACTGTCCCTCTATAGCTAAACGTAAAAGAAGTGTCATTTAGCGGGAAACGAAATCCTCAATGATCGTAAAAAAACATATTTAAAATGTATTTTAAATTCATGAAAGCTTTGTGGCCACTCCATTTTGTATCTCTTCTATGGAAATATTTTAATCTATCTGATGTGAACTGTTGGGTGGTCTTGCCGTTTGATGTAGGAAATCAATGAGTTGCCTCAGGCTAGTCTGGGCTGTCTTTTACTTTCTTTGCTGACGACGGTAACAGACAGATAAATGGTAATAGTTTGTAAGTAATCTCTTGACGGTCCGAGATGGTTACTTTTACCAACACAGACCAATTAAATAGCTGTTTTGCTCCATTATTCCTTAATGTTATTTAATTACACCGTGTTTGTGATCACGGGTGGTGTCGTGTTTTATCCTAACTATTTTTGTTTCGTTTTAAGGCAGGGCGCGATACTTTTTACTTTGTGGTTAGTACACATGAAAGCATCAGATCTCCTTTGTAATCGTTTGATTTGGTATTGAAGGGAAGTACTAAAAACACTCTTCTTTTACTCTCTGGCAATACTTATTCTATACTACTCTCTTTCTCCCTGTTCATCCCTAAACTACTACATGACGTATCTGATCATATCGTGGCGTAGTGGTAACATAGTCGCTTTATGCACAAAGTCCTGGCTTCAAACCGCGGCTGCGACGATAAGATTTTTTCCTTTGGCTCTGTGAATTTCCTGTGAAATCAAACAACTCTCTAGTCTCTGCTATTTCTTTTCCTTCAGGGTGTCTTTTACTTTTAGATTTAGTGAAAGCCTTTGGTTGGACGCGCCCGGTCTGGTCTCTCCCACCGTGGCCTGTTGTCTGTTTGGCATCACGGCACAACTATTCATGACAGCAACGCGCCGACGTTGTTTTTGTTTCCCATCAGTTTTATTTAAAAACTCCCCTCATCCGTGTAATTAGTCGCTCTTTGTGGCCGCGAGAGCACATCATGCACTGAATAGTAGTTTGTAATATTATTGGGGGAGAGGGTGGGGGTGGTCATTGTTTTACATGTGATGATACCGAATGCTCTAAAGTGTTGATCAGGTGAAAGAAGTCCGTATTTAAATTTGTCTTGGCCGTATTTTGTGATGTGGTGGTTTTGAAATATTACGGGAGTACACTGACTGTCATTGTGTAATTTGGTTCCCGCCAGGTCCAGGTGTCGACGCATTCAGTACGCACCAACTCTTGGGTCATCAGTACGTACAGTAAAACCAACGATTGTCAATAATTAAGATAAACGACTCGAGAGCATTTTTACCGAGGTCAACAAGAGAGTGATGTTTCCTTTGTGTGCTTATGTTCAATTCAAAATACTTTGCTATTTATTGCCTTCTGTTGAAATCGGAAATTTCCGAAACTGTCTTGAGTAGAACTCAAGCACCTTTTAGGAGAAAAACTATATCAATCCAAGGGGACAACTCTTATTTTTCCTCACTCATTATATTAGTGAAATACGCTCAGTTGTTTATCTTGTATTTATCATCTTTGGTATAACCCGATTACCGCCATTCTCGCTCACAGCCTGCGTTTGGCCATGGTACGGATGTGATATCCTATTCACGGAAACCCTTTTTAATTATTTATAACGCCATTCTCGTTATAACGCCAATTTTCATTTGGACCCAGAGTTGGCGGTACAGCGATGTTTTACGACATGTATTAATGCATGACCGATTGGTGGATCCCTTCAATCTCTGCTCAGTCTCCCTCCATCCAGCGATCTCACGGACCTAGTGTGTAGCTTTGGTGCCGATAGTGATGCTGGTTATTGTACTCAATCGGTCGTCTTCCCGAAGGAAAAGAAATAGCAGAGACTAGAGAGTTGTTTGATTTCACAGGAAATTCACAGAGCCAAAGGAAAAAATCTTCCCTGAAGGAAAAGAAATAGCAGAGACTAGAGAGTTGTTTGATTTCACAGGAAATTCACAGAGCCAAAGGAAAAAATCTTATCGTCGCAGCCGCGGTTTGAAGCCAGGACTTTCCCAATATGGCCGTCATTGCATTCCTCATTAATATTTTACCTGGCACCGAAAGGTAGAACAGGAATTGATAAAGAAAGACAGTTTTTTATAATTTCTTTTCATCACAGAGAATAGTCACTGCTGCTTACTTCTATTTTTCATTCTATGTAAGCACAATATCCTCGTCTCCTTTTGTAGCGCATCGATAGCCTAGTGATATATTATATTGATAGCCTAGTGATTATTCGCATGTTGCAGAAATGAGTTTCAACCAATGAGAGAGTGGCTTGCTCGTTTCCACCTCACTCTAAAATAGCGCGGCCTGACAAAGTAGTTCAGGTCCACACATCTAAACATACTCTAAGTGAATTTTTATTGTTTTTTTTTCCACTCAAAGTATGGTTAGATTTTGTGGTCCAGGGACACGGAATAAATCGCTGCATGTGTGGAATTCAGCAAAAAAACAACCCAACCCCAAACCATTTTGCACGAAGCATCTCAATAAGCGCCGCCATGTTATACATTATTAGGAAAACAAAAAAAATATTTTCTTTGTCGAATCACGTCCATGTGTAGGTTGTAACGTTTGACACACAATGCGTCGTGTATATCCACTGTGAATACCTATTGACCTATTGTTTGTGTAGCAGCTCCTGTGTGAATAGTGAACGTGTCGATCCTCGCTGCATTGAATAAACCATACAATGTGTTTTTATGCCGAGGAATCATTTAGCCGTGAAATCGTACAACAATCAGTCACGTTATGTTTCATTTCGAATGTCTCTTCATCTGCTGTCATGTCATCCATGGCCATTGTGTCGTGGACGCGGTGAAAGGGTGCCGTGCCAGACTTTCTCTCTGTAATCAGCGGGGGTTAGGCTGGGTCGTTTTGTGTTTTGTCGGGGTAGGTATGCTTCATCGCACTACACTCCTGTCATCTTTATCATGTAGGATGCTTTTCCATGGCATCATGGGTAATTGTCGGTGTCAAGTGATATTTTACCCCCTTTGGAATTGTTATTTTCGTTATAGAATTTTAATCTCCTTTTAAAAAGAAATTCTGTTGGAGGATTGGGAATGCAGTTTTTAATGTGAGGTAATCTAGCTGTTGGGAGGTTTTTTTCTCTCTTGCCTTTTGGTTTTTGATATGATTTGACATTGTAATTGTGTTTGGAGCCGTGTGGCGTGTGCTGAAATGCCCTATCTGTGTCGACAGCCCTAAAACAGCAACAAACAACATTGGAATTGTAATGTTAACTTTCTTTAGATTTGAAAGGGAACAAGTTTACACTGATTGATATTTAAAAATTGGGTTCGGAAATATAAATGGAACGAATGGAAACGAAAAAATTTACAAAAATGCCCAGTGTATGCATTTGGCTATATAACAAGGGTAAATGGTCACACGGTAGCTAGGCCAAAGAAAGTAGTACAGAGATTAGAGAGTAATGCTATTTTAGAGATGGTTGCATTACGATAATACGAAGACACTGTGTAATTTGTAATAAATAGAGATAAACGGGGAAATTCATTCATTTTCCACGAACAAGTTGTAATAAATAGAGATAAACGGGGAAATTCATTCATTTTCCACGAACAGGTTGTAATAAATAAAGATAAACGGGGAAATTCATTCATTTTCCACGAACAAGTTGTAATTAATAAAGATAAACGGGGAAATTCATTCATTTTCCACGAACAGGTTGTAATAAATAAAGATAAACGGGGAAATTCATTCATTTTCCACGAACAAGTTGTAATAAATAAAGATAAACGGGGAAATTCATCACTTTTACAATTTCCACGAACAGGTACAATGGTCTGTTAGCTTAAAGTCGGGTACGAATTCACTGACAACTTTTGATATTTTTAATGCTTTTTAATCGTTTAAAGAAATTATCGCTTTTTCCATCACGCCGGGTTGACAAACTTATTTACTTTGTTGTGTGTTTGTTTCCGTGATAAAGATTGCTTAGCGGTAACGCGTTCGTGTGTGCAGCAGGTACTGGGTTCGAATCCCGGCTGAGACGATGGGATTTTTCTTCCTTCGAACTTTCTCGAGTTTCTTGGCTTTGACTCTGTGGATTCCATTGGAATAAAGTCCTCGGAGGTCCTGCCTTTGATATGACCAAGGGCGTAGAACCAACAGCCTTTTCCAAATTTATGTTTTTTGTCAACTTGCATCGAACTAGTTATACTATACATATTATATATATACCTGTCCTCCCATTGAAGACTGTGTGTATTTGTATAACACTGCGTACTTGTAGTTTGTGTGTAAGACAATTGATGACTGTGTGTGTTTGTATAACACTGCGTACTTGTAGTTTGTGTGTAAGACCATTGATGACTGTGTGTGTTTGTATAACACTGCGTACTTGTAGTTTGTGTGTAAGACCCCACTATCTGGTTGTTATCGTGTGTACGTTGACGCAATGATTGACGGTGATAATAGTATTATATTGAATGTGTTGCTCTGTGTTATTATTTAGTTAGCGTTTATGCTTGGCTCGCCATTATTATTATTCTTGGTCGATATCATCGCTGACATTGTTTACCCCCCCCCCCCCCCAGTATGTTATAGTAGCGATACACGTCATTGTGCCCGGCAAATGCAGATTTATCCAATTTAATAAATATCATTTGCATAGTTGTATTTTCCCTTGGCTTCCGATCAAAGCGGCCTTCTCGCTGGGCGTTCCATGGCGAGCTATATTTTCTGGCTGTGAATGGCCGCGGACACAGGGGTGACGCGGTACATCTGCGTGATAATCTCGTGCCCCGCTTTGATGGCCGCCCCTGATGCTTGCGTTCCCGTGATAAGACCTGGAGCACACTTGACCCGTTTGAAGACGAAACAAAACACATCAAACTGTCACGCAGCACTTGATGTTCCTCCAGTCATTATTCCTCCTGTGTTGAATAGTCATTGACTATGACCGTACTGTCACTGCGTGGTGAAAACAACACAACTTAGTTGCTGATAACTTAATGATTAGTCACTTGAGCTGGTGCCCAATTATATTGATCAGACTTACACCCAGAATTTTGTGGGTATAAAGTTAGCCGAGAAAAACGGACGTAGACTTTTCCATGAATTCCCGTCTAAAAAGTTAGTACCGAGACCGACGATTCTCGGGCAAGTTGGTCTTCTTCAAGAGTTCCATTTTTACTCTGTATTAACTTCCGATTTTTAGGGGTGTGTTGTATAGTGAGGTGTGTAACAGATGAGGTAGTTATGTTATAGGTCATCTTTCTCCATGCCCAATGCAACGTATGCTTTACAACAACAAAAAAAAAACCGGCGTGTAATAGATTAAGAAATATTCAACCACTGACCAGGTTTTATTTTATTTTGGTAAGAATAAGAGTCGTGAGGGGCCTTGGGGGGGGGGGGGGGGGGGGGGGTGCCCCCCC
>JARBEQ010256586.1:0-10758 GCA_030265355.1 Tritonia tetraquetra
TGGAAGAGTCATTTCCCTTCCCTTAGTGAGACCCATTGTTTATCTTGGTGTCAGGCCAGTGGCGAATGAGTTAAATAAAACCAAAACAACCCAAGAGACAATTTCTATTTTAAAAATTGACACAACAGAAAAAAGTATCGATCCGTGAAAATATTTCTAGTCCAATTCTTGCCCGTCAAAAAATTCTAATTCGAATTTATCGTTCTTTACAAAATTCGTAAAATATTACATTTCATGAAAAAATCATGATTTGTGGAACTAAATCGCGAATTCGTGATTTTCCCCACTAAAAAATTGTGACAGTTGGCAGGTCTGCAAGTGTTTTAAATTAGTCCTCTAGACAGTCATATCTTGATCAATGCTTGTGGTTATAATACTACACATATTAGAGGCTCTAGCATTTCCTATACAATAATAAAATAAGCAGAAAAAACACAGGCATCACCTTAGATATAAATACATAATTTATCGACTTCAAAATAAAACAAGAAATCCAATTAAAAGAACAAGCAAAGCAGATACAGGTACATCAATGTTTTACTTACAACACCAGAAGCCTTCCCGTCATCACTGGCACATTCTACGTTGCCATCATTGCCTTCATTCTTTTCAGCCTCTTTCTGTCGTCTCTTTTTACACCGATTACCATTGTATGAGCCAATGTCTGTTCTCGGTGATAGAATCTGAAAAGATCATAGTGTCAACCAAGTCAAAAAAGGATTGCCAGGTAAAGAAATTCTATTGCCTACAATCTGACAACCACTGGAGATACTGCTATGCTCATTTTCTAAAGGCACTTAACCTACGAACAAAGAGACTTGAAATTCTCATACAAAAATCTCTTTTAAAACTTCAAAGTAAGCTGTCAAATAAAGTAACAATACAATAATAATAACAATAATAAAATTTATTTCTAGAGCGCCTTATTCCATACTTAATAGCGCAAGGCGCATAACAGGGAAATATGGGCAGTGACGAGCAATGTTTACAAAATATGAAGTTAAAACATATATACTATAAAACTATATCAACGTACTCACATAAATACATTGCACAAAGTAATGACAAACGCATGTGAAAATGGATCATTGGCCATTCAAAAGAAATGTGCGAATGATGAAAGTTTTCAGCCTCTTTTTAAAAATCACATCAGGCAAAGAGTTCCAAACTGTAGGGCCAAAGTGACTAAATGCTCTATCAGAAAATTTCTTTGTTCCTCTTAAAGGAACTTTTAATTACACTTGAGTCAAGTGAGGTAAGCAGAGTAGTGTCTTATCCAAGGACACAACAACAAACAATCGGGACATGTTCCCCAGTGGTCACCCATCACAGTACTATACATAACCACCAATGCTTGATTTTGCTGACCCGCTTGGTGTGATATTCGTTACATTAACGACGCCTCAATAAATCAGGCTATCAAAATGTTTACAACAAGGCTTACCTCTAAAAGAGAGAAAGAAGAGTTCTTTTTGAGGAAAGTACGAGCTGTGCGTTCCTTCCATGATTTAGCAGCAGCCACTTGTGATTCGAGTTGAGGTAGCTGGTCTAGTCGTACCGGAATAGGTCGTCCTTTGGATACTAACGATTCCAGAACTTCCAGGTAGGCATACTGTTCCACACTCTGTATGCTGTCCACCTTCAAGTGATAGAGAATGACAATAAATGTGACAATATGTAAGAATACAACAATATTGTATTAAATACTCACCATCAAAAAGAAAGTATGCTCCTCACTCTTCTCTCGATTAAAATAATAAAACACGGTAAAAACAAGCTAAAACCGAGTTATTATTTATAAATTGTGTATTTCAAACCACCTTACACCGAAAGGTACTAAAAGGTTATTGATAAGGAAAGAAGTATTTCAAATCAAAATAATGAAAATTACTGACTGCTTGCCGCCCACTTCTTATATAGCTGAGGGGTGACCACAAAGTAAGGGCTACATTAATTTGATCATTGGCCTTGCTTATGATTAATACTGCTTAGTGCATTGCTCATTATGTCAATAAAGAGTTATGGACACAGTGGGTTGATCCACAGAATTTCAAACCCTGTGTTCAGCCATGCTTGGTGGTCGGGGTGCCTGCATTTATATCAGGTATCTTGTGTGCCTTCATGGCTGAAAGTGAGGTTGGCCCTAACACTGCTCTGCGCTAGGTATTAATGGGGTTTGATCAAACAAACAAACTAGCTTACTCCTTAATGGTTTCTTGACTTTAATTCACACATTTTTGGATGTTAGGTCATAATGTTAAGTTAAATGTAGTTATTCCTAATCCCTTGAGAGCCCTCTTGTTACATGAACCATGAAGGTACACCTGCTGTGGAATATTTTTCCAGGCATTTGGTAATGTAGAAAATGATGTCTGGTGGATATTGTCTGTGTATCGTGCATCATGTTGTTATGGTGACAGCCCCTTAAACAGGATGTGTCTGATAATCTCTTGATTCCAACCCAAACCATAACTTAGCCAACCCTTTATTTGAGACATTGTGAATGCACGACAATAGAAGCACATTCGGGCATCATGATGACACAACTTGATTTTCCTTCAAAAAGAATAGTAGCCCACTGGTGTCTTAGCCTTTAGCCAAACAACATGGTATTTAAGTCAACGATTTTTCTTTCAGAACCTCTTGTAATTTAGAAATCGATAGACAAGTGATAAATGTTTTTTTCTGAAGTTTGAAGTTTTATGCTCTTTCCAATAAATGAATGAAACAACTTAATGATCAGATAATACCATAATACTGTGTTACTACTACCAACCTTCTGGACCCATTCTTTTGCTTTCTTGACAGTTTCTCTCAAGGCAGCGATGTTTGGTAAGTAGGCTGGTATGTTACGTGCTTCAGCAATGATGGCTTCAAGAGTTGTCAAAAGGTGACGAGGTCTACACAAATGAATAAACATACATATAAGGTTTTGTGATATTGAAACCCTGTGATGTCTAATTCAAACAATTTTAATGATTAATTCTTTAAAAATCACAACACTAAAGATTGTCTTAAAACCATACAAAATATTAAACTAATGCAATACAATGAGCTGAGAATTAAATAACACTATTGCCTCATTCATTAGAGTATCACTATGAGCAGGAGATCATCACCCAAACTTGCACTGCTCAGTGACAAAATGTGGGTAAAACATGGATAAAAGGGATGACTGTCATTTTTTTAAACCAACAAATTTTTCAGACAATTCTCACCTAGCCTGGAGACAAATGCGAGCCTTCTCCTCCCATCTTTCACTGACAGTAAGTAACTCTTGCAACTCCGCCATAGCTTTTTCCACAGCTGGATGAGGGGCTAGACTGACACCCGACTCCATCAACTTACGCATTGTGTCCAATGTTACCGAGTTTGGTTCCCGCATAGACAGTCGTACTTCATCCAGCCAACGAGCTTGCTGTAGCACCTTCAAGACGAAAACAATAATGTGTTAGATAAGAACAAAGGAAAATCGGCCAAGCAACTTAAAGGAACACTTAGCATGCTAACCACTTTAGCAATGTCAGAATCTAAAAATTTGAAAACAAATAACTTCCAAAAAAGTGAACTCATAAATCAGTTTCATTATCATATTGAAATGAAATGAAACCAAAATGAGAAAGAAACAAGAAGTTCACCTGTTTAAGTTTCGGAATTTCTGGAAGGTCAACGTCCAGGCTGATACCAATTTCAATCAACGTTTCCACCTGTTCTGAATCAGGAGTTTCAGCATCCAAGGCTTCCTGAGCTTCTTCACGGAATTCCACAACTTTGTCAAGCAGTTCCTGAGCAGAAAACATGGAAACTTTTGTATTCAAAGACAGAAGAATCCTAACGTGCATGAATAACCATCATCTGTCTTTTAATACAGAAAGATCAACCTTGAATCATTAGTAATATAACATTATCAAGAACATAATTTTAAAAACTAAAAACTAAAGTATATCATTGGCCTTGGTGCAATCTGCTGAAGTGTTTTATCAAACAGCATAAGAAAATGAATAGATGTAAATCAAACCCCTCTTCTATAAAATTGACCTCCCAAAACTTTAAGCAATTGAAATCCTACTGTAAATGACCAATTCCATCTACTAAGCCCCCCATACCTTGACAAGCTTAGTCTCCTTGATGATACAGGGCAAGCCAATAACTTGTTCATAGAAGGAGTTGAGTTCATCCAGTGTGAGCTTGGCCACATACTTCCCCTCGATAGACTGACGATGTCTGTACGATGAATGGAATACGTAAAGTAAAATTGTATAGAACAATTATATCATATTTTTTTAAACCAACAAAAACGCACATACATACAAGACTAATCTACTTTACTAATCATATCATATAACAAATACATTTAAAAACCACACACATGCAAGACTAAGTTAAGATACCAATTATATCGTATTTTTAAGACAATTGTGAAATTCTGAATTATTAGTGTGTTTTGAAACATCGTTGAGAGAAAACGAAACTAACTATGCATATGCGGTTTTCTGTTTAAAAATATTTCCACAAAACGGAAATTAAGGCAAAAAAAGATATTACTGATAACAAATGTAACCACAAAAATAGTCTAAGGGTGCAGAATGGGGTTTTAGCCAGGACCCCCCAACAAATTACTACATTTACCTGGTTCTGACTTTTTTGCTGACCAACTGGCTGGCAACATTAGAGCATTTCTCTGCCTCTGTTACAGCATTCAAAAGTGTTTGGAACAGGTCTGAGTCTGGGAACTTCTTTTCCTCTGCCTGATTGATCAGATCCTTCAGCTCATTCAGGTCTAAAAAAGGACACAAATAAAAAGTGGTTGATATTGCTTCATAGAAATTCATTCTATAGTAATTCAATTGACTCTTTAATACATAACACACAAAAATCCAAAGAGACGGACAAGAAATAAAGCCAAGGATAACCACTGTCTATTCAATCCCTTTCATTCTAATACTCAACGTTGATGAATTTCTACAAGTAACCTCGACGGCAAAGGTTAAATGATATGTTAAAAGCAATCAATGCGTTCTTCCTTATCTTATACAATTCTTTAAAACACACTATAATACAAAGCAAACATTAACCATTTCAAAAAGGTAAGACAAAATCCTCTTTGGAAAATGAAATCCTAAGTTGTATCAAATGACCTAAAATAGCAGAAACCAACAAACCTAATTTATTGTCTCCTGTAGCCTCCAAAGCATTTCGGACAGCCATATTCCAATTGTCAAAAGATTCAGCACGAACTTTGAGACGATGAAGCATGCTGGGTAACTCATCCAGTGTGTAACGATAACGCAGAACATGTTGAGATGGAGGACAGTCACACAAATCATCCACATGATACAGGCATACTAGATGGTCTGTAAAAGAGATGATGGATTTTACCACACAAGCTTTGGAAGTTTTTCACTCTCTGCCACCAGACAACTGAATAACACTCATTACTCTGTTCACAGATTTAGGCCACAGTCATAGTACCAAAGTATCAATAATATAAGGACTCTGTAATGAATGTAGCATATCATGTAAGAGAAATAACCTGCAATGTCCAAATGTTAACCAAGAGTTGTTTATTATCATGTTTATCTCCCTTGTCATTACGTCACTATTGTAATTCGTCGGCGTCTGACTCTGTGTAAGCGCCATAAGTAGGTCAACCAGTTTTTTGCACCAAAATATAGTACATGCTATTTTTGGTCTGTAGTGAGCACAAATCACGTCAGTTTTGACAATGTAGATAAGATAATAGGCGCATGCACATTTATCACTGTCAACCATGGTGCTTACACGGACGACGCACTGACTAATGTCAGGCAATGATCGTGTAAGTGCATTAATTGATTTATTACAATTCCTAGACATTTCCTAATAATGGATGCCTTGATGTCAAGTAAAACCAGAAGTACATTCAGCTTTTCAAGAAGTTCCGACGTATTATAAACACAGTATTACATTTTTCTTACTTCCTCGAAATTTACTTTGTCAAAAAACATAAAAACTTATATCTATTTCATTTTTGTAATATGCAATGAGGCTCAATGTAACAGCTTACCGGGGTTGCAGGGGCAGGTGACAGAAGACAAGAAACAGGTTGTTTTACAGACAGAACATTGTCTCTCATCATCTGGCAGCAGTTCAAAGGCTTCTCTCTCAGCATGAAAAGTCCCCTGTGAAGTGTCCATTCATTATTCATTTAGAATAGAAATAATAAAATGTTGAAAACAAATATCAAGAAACTTATCTGTGGTATAATCTAAGTAAATAACATTTATGTTAAGGAATCTTTCTTTTAACCTGTGTCCTGCGTTCGACGAAAAATTTTGAGTTCCACCCTCTCATCGTTAAAAGCGAAAGCCAGATTTTTCCAGTAAGGCCCACCACTATGCCTCACGCGAGGCACAGAATATTTCATTGACAGTCATTACTGTCAATAATTTGGAAGTGGCCAAACTTCTGTTGGTGTTTTGACTTGTCAGCCAATCAAATCATTTGACTAACTCAACCCAAAAGGGGGTGTTTGTTTGTGACCCTGTCAATAGTAGGCTGGTTATTCCTGGCTTATTCACAAGGCAAGGCAAAATATGCAACCTTCCTGCACTTCTGAATCAAAGTGATTTTGCGTGTGCTTGTGAAGTGGTGCGAACTGGATGGAAACTAATAATTTAGCAGTGGTGGTGCAGCATTACATTATTAGGTACTGAGTTCGAAAGAGAGAGAGGTTTTTCTCTGATTGATAAAAAGAACATCTTTAGTCCCACAAACTTCATAATAAATAATAGCTATTAGTTGGATGTCACTGGTAAGGCATTTTATTTCTTTTTTTTTTTTTAAATTGTAAGCTTTGTGGCTTTAATAATTACTGATACTGTATAATACAATGCAACAGGACAGGTATTATGTTACAAACAAACAAACTAAACAGGTTAAAGCAGCGGTCAAAATCAAGTGTTTATATTAACATGCCACAACTTTTATGTTTTATCCTGAAATAACCAAAATTAGAAAATCCACATGACATTCTTACTCTGTCTAAAAGGTTCTTCCGTAGGTCACGCTCCTCCTCCACCATGTATAACATATCCTGGTGGGTGGCGGCGGCAAGTTGAAGGTCAAGGCTATCGGGGTCAGCGGCCATCTTACAAATCAGCTCCTCATGGGAAAATACGCACTGATGGTGAAGTGACCGGTAATGCTGGATGCATGACCTTCCAATGGGAAGCTGGAGGATAGAGCATTATAAGCAATCTAATCACTTATTCTTTTCCTAAACTCTTTTTAAATCACCAATGCCATAATTTTAACGTAAATTTAAAAAGGACATTTAATAAAGGATCCAATGCCAACCCTGTGTTGTCCATATACATTTGGCTGGACTTAATAATTAAACCTCTCTGATGTTGGTATGCTTGAATTGTCTTTCCATAGCCTGTATGCTTGCACTTTATCATAAGCAAATAGACAAAACAAGCCACATTTTCAGGTATGGTAACACACATCTAATAGTTATTTTCAGTGATATTTACGAAAATTTACTAAAACTGTTATAGTGGAAAAAATACTCACCCAATCAGCAGGACAAAAGTTGACAGCTTCAGCAAAGTTGTAGCCCTGGTTGAAACCAGTGTGATAGGCCCTTGGGAATGTGACAATGAACTCTCCGGCACATTGGTCTGTTCGTACAATCTGAAAAGGACAACATACAACTCTCCAGTTCGTACTACTTGAATCATCACTTTGGACCCCCTGTGGAGCATAGGGCTCCACCAATACTCTTCCACCTGTCTCTGTTATGTACTTCACCATCACTCTTGTATGGTCGAGCTTACACTCTACCGTTCCCAAGGGTGTAGGTCAAAAGGCTATCACAAATAAAACAGCCAACAATTTCAAATTATGAGTCACTGGAACAACACTCTTTTTTAAAGTTAATAACCGTTGGAATCTACATTTAGATCAACAATTTTTAAATCCATATAACAATTAATCAAATCATATCAAACTTTTATTTGCAGCGAGCAGACACTATTCTTGTGACTTTTTTAAACTGGAAAAAAAGAAAGCTCTTGTAAAAGCAGTATTAACAGTAAATAAACATCAATCATGCTTTACCGGCACTCCCTTGGCCATGAGAAGGTTTGGGTTCATGATGGTTGTGAGTTGATGAAGCAGATCAGGGGCGTGCTCAAACAGCTCAGGGGCTTGCTCCTTCATCACACTTTCAAATTTTGAGGCATGCAAACCTGGCACTCCATACCACGACTTCGGCTCTCCCCTGATGCATTCAGAAGGAAATAAAAGAGAAAAACACACAAAACAAAGTTAGTAGGAACCTTAGATGTGATCAACGCATGTCATAGTGACACTGTGCCTAGGGGCAACCCCTATTCCTGACACGAAACTTAATTCATTATAAAAAATTGAAAGGAGAAAAGACTGGCAAAGAAAATACGTATCATCATTGGATCATTATTATAAAAAGTCTAATAAATCTAAACACTTAAAAAACATAACATTTCCCTTCTTATCAAGTTAAAAACAAAACAAAACTGATGTTCAAAACCAGTTCACAAGATCAAACCAGGATTAAATATAAATGAACATAATTATAATCCATCTCACCAGTGCAAGTAATTGATAGAATAACTCCAATGATCTTCAATGTGCCAACAGAAACTGGCAAAACACATGCCCACATAGCACCACGGTACCTGAAAAAAATAATGAAAAAGAGATTTGCCAATTTCTTTCTAATCATTAACCATTCATTTTTTGTCACCAATTAAAATACTAGAGAAAATGTAAGCTTCAAAAGTTTTTGTCGACTCACCTTCATCCCTGAAATGTCAGCATTGATGTGTCCCAGGACAGACTGTTCCAGTACTGGCAAGTTGTTCAGATTCCAACCAGATGTCACATACTCCTATAAAACAAACAAAAACAGTCATGTCAAACTATATCATATGAAACACAAGCAATCAGAAGTTTTGATTTCAATCAAATTTGCCCCTGAGAATTCAAATTAACTCTCCACAGTTTAGGGGTAACATACTTCATATTGTAGTTAGACAAAACATTTTCAACGCAATGAATATTTGTTAACCCGTATGTTGCCATTGACGACCATAGTCGTCCAAAATAACTGCCTGGCCTTTGTCAAGGACGACTATAGTCACAGACTGACCTGCATATAGAAGCAAAGCAAATTCTTATTTGTATGAAGTGTTATTATTTCATGAGTGATCTCCCTTCTTGTTAAGGTGTGGACGATCCGATCGTTATCCATCAAAGTATTACATGACAAAGTCACTCCATGATTATCCAGGAACATGTTTAATAGTCTGTGTATTTAATGTTTTGCATAATGACAGGTACAACCATATTGGAAAGGCCTCAAATGAAGATCCAGACCAAGAGGTGGCAGCCCCACCACTTATCTAGGAGATAGTGGGGTAATCTACTACTTGCCCGAATCAAATGGGTTCAAAGTAATAGGCGAATGCCTGACTCAAGGATTGATTACACATTTGATTCGGGCAAGTAGTAGATTACCCCACTATCTCCAGACCAAGAGGTGGCAGCCCCACCACTTATCTAGGAGATAGTGGGGTAATCTACTACTTGCCCGAATCAAATGGATTCAAAGTAATAGGCAAATGCCTGACTCAAGGATTGATTACACAGTAACGACTCATGCATGGAAAAGGACTATGAACATAGGAACATGGAATTCTATATCCATAAAGAAATAGAGTTAGTAAAAGAAGTTTTAAAAAAAGAGAAGATCTAGGCCTGTAGAGGCCAAGACGATGTCACTGAATAGGGATCAAAGGCAAAAGTTTGCGTATTATGCATAAACCTTACACGAAAGGTTCTAAAGGTTATTGATAAAGAAAGAACTATAATCTGTTATAAAGACAAAGCTAAGCTTACTTCATCCTCTGGAATAAGATCCTCAGTACTTCGAGTGGGGAATCCACTTCCCATGTCATTTGCATGAATATCTGCACCATACTGTACCATCACATTCTCCTCCAAACTATGCACCAGTCGCCAAAATTCTTTCTCAACCTGCCCTGGTGTGACACGCTGTAAGAATTTTTGAAACAATATAAATAAAACAACAAACAAAACTGTCATTCAAGTCAAGGAGATAAAAAAAAAGATTTTAATATTTTTCAACATACAAACAAAACAGTGTATTTCACACATATTTTGTTACACCACTATCTTTAAATACTTTAATCAAGCTTTCATCCTCAATTTAAAAAGTTTGATACAGTAATTGGTCATGTCCCGAAAATGTTAAAATCATATTCATAAGAATATTTCCCAGACAGCAAAATACATTTATCAACTTACATGAACTGGCATTTTGAAATAGGAAGCCTTGAAAAGATCAGCCATCTCTCCAAAAGATTGAAGAGTGTATTCTCTCTTACTCTGGTCAAATCCATACGGCTCTAATGGTTTATTGATCACCTGGGAAAGTAAATACAAAATGACGTACAAGAAACTGACAAAATGGTCAAGAAACATAAAAGACATAAAACAGACCTGTAAATGGCTGATGAAGAAAAGGACTGAACTTTTTTTTCACACGGCCAAAGACATACCATATAAGTAGTGTAACGAATAAAAACAAAAACAGTTCAAAGCTATAAATATTGGCACTATTCAAGACTATAGCTAGATCACATCCAGATACAGTATCCATGTACCAAGAACAGAAAACGCAAAAACATTCACCAATCGAGACTTCTCGGC
>JARBEQ010256597.1:0-10756 GCA_030265355.1 Tritonia tetraquetra
GGCACTTTAACATTTTCAAACCTTGCTTGATACTTCTCTTGTGCCTGCTCCCCTTCAATTAATTTATTTCTAATGATTATTCAGGAAAAATCTGTGGTTCATCAAATTATTGTCTTGTCAATATAATATTATTAAGTGAAATCATTTTAGCACGACCATTTTAAATACGCCAATAAACTTCCGGTTTGTGTGTTTCTCATAGCAACGACTAGTGTCATGTCCACTTTGTGGTAGTTTGTAAATCATAGTAGAGATATTCTTTTTAGGTGGAAATATCATTTTGACTATTTTAAATTATTTTATCAATATGAGTGGATTACACCAAGAGGTCAAATATGGCCGTCGTCAAGACTGGCATCAAACTAGCGCAGGCGTTGGACATCATTACAGGCCTGGATATTATTTTCCTGACTCAGAATTCAAGGTATTGTGAAGTGTGGTGATTTGAGAAATTACCAATATCACAAATAATTCCAATATTGTGGATTTAGATGTGTCATGCATTGTATGGATGTCTTTTTTAAAAATTGTCTACGTTTTATCACACGTGCCTCTGTTCCGCACTGTAATCTATAGAGCTAAGAGATCCACTTCAAATTGGTAAAAAAGAACAACATTATTTTAGCAATATGTTGGGTTCTCTCCTCTGCTTTAATCAGTAACTCAAACACAACACTATTCATACTCATAGCCATCAACACAAAATCAGTGTCTGCATTTATATACAAATTACTTTCTTTCTTATTTTATGTGTGCCAAATAATACTCCCCAAACTTTAATGACCTGGAAAATTGTTGGTCCAATTTTGATGATCTACATTTCTCAGAATTTTCAATATCTACATTTTATATCTATGCATTATTTAATTTGTTAACCCTCCTACCACGCACGTGACTGTGACATCACAATATTGATCGATAGCATTTCTTCGCAAGCCACGAGAATGCCTTTGCCCGTGACACGCCACGCCATCACTTAACCCACAAGGCTTCCAGTGCTGACCTCGCAATGTTTGTTTGTTTGTTGTTGTTTTTTGTGTGAATTGTTTGTAAAGGTACAAACATATGGCATTAAATTGGTTTCAAATCATGATTTTTTTCTTCTAAACAACTTAAAGTTCTTCTGATGATAACGATTTGATGAAAATTATGACTAACTGATGCTACAACAACTATGATATCAATGTGCATTCTCTTTACACATGCATTGATATCTGTCTTCTATTCTGTCCAGTGCTTTCCTCCCTGCTGTGTATCAGTTTCCAGGTCTCTTTCAATATCATCACTTTATCTTCCTTTTGGTTTTGCTCTTCCATTCCGTTTAGGCATATTTCCTTCAAATTGTTCTTTCTATTTCTAGGCATAAAGGGCTTTTTTATGGCCAAAGTATGTTGATTTTCTTTTTTTAAAGGTTTTGATAAAAGACAGTCTTTTTCTATGCCCAGTTCGTCTAGAGGTTGCTGCCCTAAGTGCCACTGGGCGTAGCAGGATATAGTAGTAGTAGTTCGTCTAGAATGGCATCCATGAGATTTTCAAGATATGTCAATAACATTTCATTTCAAAACCTGTGATATTTTTTTCCTGTTTATTGATTTAGCATCCATGTTTCACATCCATAAGTTGTTATAGGGAATAAGCATGATCTTAAGAGCTTGATCCTGGTGTCTTTAGATGTTCCTTGCCATCATTTTTTTCTTTTCAATTTTTAAAGTGATATGGCACATCCCTCCTTTTTATTTCTCTTTGTCATATGATGTAAAAATGCTTGAATTTCATTGGTTAGTAGTTTTATGACTCATCAGATGCTATTTTAGGGGGAAATTCTGTAGGAAAATGTAAGAAACAGCTCCAACCCGGTAACACATTATACGCAAGGTGTTAAAATACCAACCCGATGCTGACATATTTGGTGATGTCACAGTCAAAGGGAAATGCAAATTTATGGGACCTGTAGTGAGCGTAGGTGTCACGTCTGGTCAAGCGGTGTGCATAATTACAGGGCCTGCCAGATAGGTGTTAAGCTTCTTCTTTGACCTTTTATATGCAAATATAAGTATACTCATATTTTCTTTCCAGACTCTTCTTCGAGAACCTCTTCCCCCAGGCTTGGCCAAGGAAAGTGAAGTCACCAACGACAAACCTTACCTCACCACAAAGGAATATTTTCATGACAGAAAATATCCAGGGCTGCTGTATAATGATCCTCAGCACGCAAAAGCACCTGGTCATTGGAAGGTTACGTACATGAAAGACCTCACAGAAAAGGTATGAAACTAATGAAGTTGGCATTAGATAACATTAACTGTCACTTTGATCCATGTTTGATTTGAGTTGGTTTTTATCCGCAATTTCAATCCAAAAAATTGTTTTTGTGTCATTATGATACAAAGCTGGGCACTGGGAGATAAAAATAAAGAAAGTAGGTACTGTATGTCCTTAACTCTTTGAGCACCAAGGCCTTCCACGCATAACTTCCCTTGAGCACCAACCATTTTTTTTTCAGTAGAACTTATAACAGACGCTAAATGGAGCCAGATCTTAACCTGGTTTTGGTGAGGGGGACAAGTGACAATTTGTCCTTTTCTGTATAGGACACTGGTCGATCATAGTTTACTTTACCAACTCTCAGTTGATAATATGGTACTCATTCCTACACCTGGGCTCAGTGAGGCAATTAGAGTAAAAAGTTTGTCCAAGGAAACCACCAAAGGCCTGAAGTGGGACTCTGACCCACGTTCCTCACCATGGAAGTCTTGTCTTAACCACTGCACCATCTTTCACTTACTTACAGAGGTTGACAATGTGAGAGGAAGAGGTGACCATTTTTCACTTACTTGCAGGGGTTGACAATTTAACAGCATAATTTATGAAACTAGGGGGGTCCCGGTGGCTCAGAGATATGGTTCTGGCCTTTGAAGCAAAAGGTACCTCAACGGCAACAGTTGTCGTTTTTCTTCACAAAACTCGGTATAAACCTATTTGCCACTCCCCTGATCCTATGAAGGTAGGTGGGATCAAGAACCTAGTCCTATCGGATGATAAATTCAGTTCAGAGGTCCCGTGTGCAAGCTGGGCATGTTAAAGAACCCTTGACAGTTGGAAATCGAGAAGGGTAGGCCGAAAGGCCGTTGTCCGGGCAAAATTAATTCCTACCACAAAAAAGTCACAGTGGACTGATCACCTGCTTGGCCTAATACATTTGACTCCACTTAATCGCAATACGACAGGAGCTGGAAATCTTTTGCTATTAACCGAAATTGTGATTAGCCGAAGTTGGCTGTGGGCCCAGTAATTTATCGTCACGTCACTACTTGACAACTAGGTATGTCTGTTGCAATATTTATTCTATCTTTTATGCATAGATATCTTTGTCCCGAGTTTCACAGACTTTGGGCCATCATGAACATGGCATGGCCTCATTACAAAGTTGTTTTTTTGTTTGCTTGTTTTTAAAATAAATTTTCTGTCACAGGTGATAGACATCAAAGAGACAAAAGATTATAGCCACCCTTGCTTTTGTTAGATTTGCCCTCACTGGCAGGGAGTCTGAAACTCTTTTGATTGTGTGATCAGCCGTATTGGTAGTCTCATTGTTTTTAATTCCCTCATCAGCTGGGCCAGGGAGGCTGGAGACGACCTCTGACCATGGGTAACCAAGTCAGCGAGATGAAGGGCGAGTACCAGGCCAAAGCTCCAGAGGTCAAGGGCAAATACAAGTTTGAGGAGGTATTCATCCCACAAAATTTTACACTTCAAGATCATCACAAGGAAGGACCCTCCAAGGTAACTTGGCAATAAGCCCATCTCAGTGTTTTGAATGATCCTATGTGCGAAACAGTCCATCTTGTTATTAGATTTTAACTGAATCAAATCGCCTGCATTCGAAACCTCTATTCTTCTTAAAAAACAAAAATTATGTTTGGTTTTATTATGTGAACATTAAATGTGACCTTTCCTTACAAAGTAAGTTCTGGCAGTTTCTTTTCTCTCATTAAAAAAAAATACATTTTTCCAATTTTTAAGTGGGGAAAAAATAACTGTCAAGAAAAATGTGTCATGAATTCAAACTTGACTAATTGAAACAGAGCAAGAAAAATTACCTAGAGGTAGACCAAAGAAAAGGTGGCAGGATGCAGTTTCAGAAATAATAAAAAGAGAGGATCTAGGCTTGTAGAGGCAAAGAGGATGTCACTGAATAGGGATCAATGGTGAAAGTTTGTGTATCACGCATAAACCTTACACCGAAAGGTACTAAAAAGGTTATTGCTAAAGAAAGAAAGAATAATGGAAACAGACAGCTTATAGCAAAGAATAGAGAGAAATCAATTACAAGGGTTTAGACTCATAAATAGAATGCTTGAAAATGGAGTCTCTTAGCCAGGGGTCAAATAGGGCGTGAGGTTCAGTATGTGTCCAAAAAGTGTCAACAAAGATTAGGTGGAACCCGGTCACATACGATTTTTCCTCACACAAGGTACATGCCTATTGCACGAGAAGGTCGTGTCATGGTGATGACATGATGACGTAATCACATCCGGTCAAGAATTAAAATTCACAAAAATCTTTAATTTCAATTTCTTTTTTTTCATTAAAAAAATCAGCACCCCCAAAAACCATAAGTGCGCTTGAGATTTCATGAATATACGCATTTAGTGATTTTGAAAAATTAAATCAATAAAATTCCCCCACCCACTTCCTAGTTAAAACAATGAGAAACTATGACACCACCAAACCACAAGCTGTGTAGTGTGTAGCGCACAGATGTTTAGCATCCCTATATGGCTCGAATCTAATTTATCTAATCTATATAATTATATATGATTACAAAAATTGTGCGGGATCTATCTATCTCCCTGTCCATCCATCCATCTATCTCTATCTATCTAACATTCTGTCTGCTATCTATCTATACATGCATCTAACCATCAATCTGCATATCTATCTCACCATATTATTTTATTTCATCTATTCTCATCTGATCTTCTCTACCTACACAACTCCTTATTCATAACATATTGATTTGTTGATATGTCTCAGTATTTATTTATTGTGCATGGTACTAGATGAGATCCCGCAAATTTGCAGTGATCATGATGATAGAAATTACAGATTGAAACCCCTTTTCTTATTAATATTAACCTCAAGTCTTCCCTGACCAACCTCTGGGAGTGGCCCAGGTGTTCAACACTAGCAACTGACACCAGACCTCAAGTCTCTAAAGGCCCACCCCTGGTTCATTTTCTAGCAGACCCATGATATATGTTAGAGACCTACGTGGTGCTCCAAAACAATAACACATTTTTGCCTATCTAAAAGAAAATGTCAAATGTATTCAGATATTTGTAATAGTAACAGTGAACATACATCATAATAAATCATCACATGGCACATAACACACCACTATATAACAATTACACATGTGCCCCCTGTTGCACAGACTGTACTCAGCAGGGTTTTGAACCTGAATCCTTCCAATCTCTGGGTGAACACTCTACCCTGGAACCACTTCGCCTTCTCAAGATAAGCGATTGAATAACGATATCTCTCTCACACTATTTAAAAAAGAATTGAATTGGATTAGATATTAACAGTAATTTCAAAGACTTCAGTTTTCAAAAAAGGAAAAGGGAATACGTATTTGACGACATCAAAAATTAGTCCTATTCATTTTTGAGCAAAATTTCAGAAACATTTGTCTTATTCATTTTTGTGTAAAATTTCAGAAAAATGCGATGCTAAATAAACCTGTTATGCTGGATTAAAATCTATATAGGTTGGTGCGTGTTTAAAAACAATTATATTAGATGTCTGACTCGTGAGGCACAGTGAGGTGGCTATGTGAATAGGGTGGCGAGTGATGTATTCATACACCCCTCACAAACTAACCTTACAGGACTTGAACCTCATGTCCTATGTGATCTCGTCTAATACGATATGAAACATGAAACAATGAATGAAAGTGGAATCCCTAAAAGAATATTTGAGTGCAAACTAATTGCAAGTAAACCACAAGATAGGCTTTGGAAGATATGGATGGAAGTCATGATATTTCAAAGAGAAGGGAAATTATGTTGGTTGATGCAAGGAAGCGACGTTGTAATTGCAAGGATTAGGGTGGAAGTTTATCCATTGTAATGAGAATTGAAATTGAAATAGAAAGACGGCAATTAAAAAAGAAATATAATTAAGAGACCAATGTGATTTGTCTCAAGCGGAGCATATGATTGACAAATAAACAGGAATATAGTCAAATCTGGAGATAATAGGCTTATAACCAAATCCTCTCAGAGCTAATATATTTATACAGTCATTAACTACGTCTGTCTTCTGTTCATAAGTCAGCGTGTTCAATTTGTAATGTACCTATTTAAGACGGACAGCCATTTATGATTAAATAGACTGTAATAGGACTCTGTTTTTTGTGTGTGTTGTAAGGTTCAATTTGAATTCAGTGGTAATACATCCTTTAAAACAAAGCATTCCTCAATATTTTTTCCCTTAGATTGGCGCTGCAAGCACTCAAAATCCTAAACTTCAAGGCCAGCAATTTTATGTAAAAGACAAGGGTGTTCTAAATTTGATGGACCCATATTTAAGCACAACACAGAAAGATCATAGACAATTCACTCCGGCTGAATGCAGCAGCTACCCCAAGAAGGATGTGCCCACTTACTGGGAGTGTGAAAATTACACTAAGGCTTGGGGACACGGACTGCATCATAAGTAAGTGCTGATTACTATTTCTTTTTTTCTTCCTTTTCTAATCCAATCCCCTTTATGTATAACACCAGTGCAGGGGCCTGCCTCATGTTGAATCTAGAGATTAGTCTGGGTCAAGTAGTCCAGACAAGCAGGCAATCAACTCATTAAACTAATGACCACATTTGGGTACTTGTATTTTGAGCTTTACCAATGTCCCTTCATGGCTAAATCTTTGTGAATTTGAACTACCATACCAAGGGTCTTTAATATGCCTCCCAGATCAAGGTGCAATAAAGAGTGAAGCTCAACAAGCCCTTCTTTCCTTGCTGATTTAAATCTGTTCCCTTGGTTGTAGCTTTTTTCTAATTAGTGCCTCTTTTTCCTCTTCATGTCCCAATTAGCAGATAAGTAATAATGTACCTGATAGATGAAACCAAAATTGTTTTTACTTGTATTTTACTAACAAAGAAATTCTTTTCTTCACTCCTCAGCCCACTGCCCAAGGACAATGTACCAAGAGACAAGCTCCCCATGAGAGACACTATGGTATTCCCTACAGCTACCAAAATCCCTCGCTTGCCCAAGGCTCTTGTACCAGTGCCACACGGGTGCGTAGTAGTTCTGGTTGAATTTGTTACCTTATAGTTTAATTCAATACAGATTTAAAGTAAAGTATATCCAGGATCGCCAAATGACGAAAAATGAGGTGCTTTGGACATGCCATGCACAATAATCTCTAAATAAGACCACAATACAAGGGACCCTAGATGAAGGGTACCCCAAAAAACCCAAACTGGCTGAAAAACATCAAAGATTCTAGATGTCAATTTGGAACCTTCTTAAAGCTGCTAATGACAGACTTGCATGGAGGAAAAAAGCTGCCACTCAACTTCGGAGTGCTGAATTTTTTCTCTGGACCTTTCAGAGTTTTCATGGCTCTGCCTTGGAGATTCACATGGAATATTCTCATGTTCTATTGAACCGCCTTTGATATAACCTTTATGTGTTAAAAAGGATGTTAAACTTCAAACTTTAGAACTTTAAAAAAAAGCAAATAATATCCACCAAAATCTCCATTTATTAAGTTTCGTTTACCCCCGGCAATGCCTTGGTGAGTATATACAGTGGGAACTGTCTGTTAGGCGCTTCAGCACTAATGTTCTGATAAGATTGTTCGCCGCCTTCAACTGGGTACTCAGGAGGTAAGCAGAGTAAAGCCTACCCAAGGTCACAACGCCAGACAATCAGAGGACACCCTTTCAAACACTAACCACATTCATCATTGCTTGACTTTGCTGAATGGATCAGCGTGTTATCCATTCATCATCAGCGCCTACACACAGTATTGTTTAAAGCACAATACACACTTCAGGGACAAATGAATCAATTCATTAAAAATTTAAAAAACAAATAATTTTTCCTTTGTATCTGTTTCCAGAGGCCTGAAGACACTCTATGGCGAGTCCTACCAAGGCCCATCCCATGTCAACATGAAGGAGAATTACTACTGTCCGGTGGACACACCCTTTAACCTCCCTGACCCTGGCTCCAAGTCCATTTACACAGCACCCAAGATGTACAGTACAGAGTACCAGAACGTTGGCAGTCGGAAACCCATCACTGTTACAAAATAATAATGTTCACATTATGTTAGGAAGGAGTAAATTAATGCTTTCAACATCTGATCTTTTTGTTTTTGTTTTGTTATCCAAACAGCATTATACCCCCAAGGAGTGTTGCGACCAGCTCCATCTTCAGCATTGCTGAACACTGTGTTGGAAGAACTTTGGATCAGGTAGATAAGGCAAGCAGGTGATCAGCCCACTGGGCCCCACATCTGATCTTACAAAGTGTTAATAATGAAAATAAAAAATCAAAGCAGGAGGAATATTGGTGGTACAGAGTGTCAGCTTCAGTACACTTGAACATACTGAGTACAATATGCTAGCAATATCCTAAACTCTTTCGTTTGAATGAATTTCGAAATAATGTATTAGGATGTATGCTGTTGAAAAGTAATTGGATCAGTGAAACACTTATGAAAAACAACAGATTTATTAAATCTATTTTCAAAAGGGGTATAGTAAATGAGAATATATGGTTTGGGAATATTTTCATATTAATATGCTGTTCTTTTTTCCTTTAAAAAATTATATTAAAAGCCTTCTAAAGTAAGGGTGGGATTTAGAAAATAAAAAGTATCGTGGTATAAAGCAGTAAGATTTATAGCAGAGTGTTGCGTTATATTTTTGAACCTGTGATATTTATAATTCTACTTGCACGGATAATGAAAGAAGAGGACATTGTTAGGTTGAAAGCTGCTGTATTCTTTTCCATTTCATTCAGCTCCCATGACCTCCATGCTTTCTCATGTTGCAATGTTGTTTGGGTTTGTACCCACAGTAGAGCTTGGATACATATATTTATTTTAGAAGAAGAAATAAATGATGATTTAAAGTGTTTCGAATAGTGTTTCTATACTTGATGCCCAAAAGCTTACAACACAATTCAAAGCAATTTTCTTTTAAGTAACTTGCTATATGTATATATATATCCAAGTTCTACTGCATCATACTGTAAATATTCATCTCTCAGCCATGTTTCACTTTATCTATGTGTGTGCTCAATGTGTGTGATTTACATGTGTTTAAACATTGTAAAATATAATGATTAAAATGTTTCAAGTAAAGGAAGAACGGTACATGACATCATAATAAGAAGCATATCCATGATGTGTACAAACACCAACCTTCTATTTGACCCATCGCCACAAGTCGGGCCTAAAGGTACCCATAGGTCAATTGAGGAAAAAGCCAAAAGCACATTGTTAGCGTAAAATTATTGCTTTTTTTTTTACTCACAACTCCGTCAAATATTAAAATGTAAAGATGAGCCTGGCATCATTTTAAAGGGATACACTTGGTTTTTAACATGTCACAGCCTCAAAATGCCCAAAACGTACCTTGTACCTTTAGGACCAACTCGTCTTGACAGGTCATATATTATATTTGCTTTTGTCATGACTAAATTAAGTGTCACGTGAATGACATTATATGCTAATGATATAACAAAACAGACAGCATTGATCACTCTATTTATTTCTTTTCTTTTTGGACACGTTTTATTATCTTTAAATTTGTATACAAATAAAAAAGTTTCATATTCACAGATTAATAAACAACGTTGAAACAATAAATGTGTTTTTCTTTCATTATCTTCAACAGTGACAGTTTATTTTTTCTCTTTTTTATGTTTCTGGCATGAAAAATATTAAAATCATAAACATGAAAGAGTAGTATTGGAAGGTTAAAAGAGAACCAAGGGAAGATAATTGCTGTTGCTGACAACTTTAGATATATACCAATATATCAATAAATTATTTCGCCATGTCAGAGCAAAAAACTAACAAAAGACATTTTTCACATTTTCACTTTTTCTGTCAAAATGACTTCTCTCCTCATTGTGTCAAATCCCCAGCTCTATACCATTAATAGTTTTCTTGTCACTAAAGTTTTGAGTTTCAGCATCGTATGATCAAAATGTTGTAAGTTATTTTCTAAATTAGAAAAAATCTCCTTTGTCAGTTTCTTGATTTGACATGACGATTTGTAACCACACACTAGCATTAAAGGATAATAACATTCAGAAATAATGTCACAAAGAACAAGGGGTGCTCTCCGCTCCTAATTCTTGTAGCCGTACATCTACCAGCCATTTCTGAACCGCGGTTTTGGCGTCTGTGGAATGACTGAACGATGCGCTTCCTTTCAGCTCTTCTATTTCAGTAAAATATCTGAAGGATAAAAATAGTGAATGGGATATGACAAGAAATATATGACTCTGCTCATTACCCTTTCAAACTATTTATGATCTGAGTTTGTATCCAGTGTGTTGATTTTAGAAATGATAACTAGTTATGTCAAGTGTGGCAAAATTATATGGGGGTAAGAACAAATTACACTGCACATATTAAAAAAAAAAAAATACAGAGAGAAATGTAGAAACTTCCAGTAAAGACAATTACAAAGATACAGAACGTTTCGGGTAAAACCCT
>JARBEQ010256608.1:0-10754 GCA_030265355.1 Tritonia tetraquetra
TTTTAGTTTCCGCGTTAAATGAGTTCTAGTGAAGTGATTCCATGGTGTTAACTAGCGGGCGAGACCGGGCGAGTCGGGTGTTAGCGGGGTGACGATGATGGGGCGAATCGGGTGGGAAAGAGTTAAAAAGGGCGTAAAACTTCAATCTTTAGAACTTTTTTTTTGAAAAGGTAAACCAGGAAATGATAAAGAAAGAGAGAAGAATATGTGAGAAATGACTTAAAACATCTCTTTAAATTGTGTTTGACTCATTCATTGACAAATACGTTCTTTTATTTTACGTTTTATTAGCACAAAAGAAGTGGTGGAGGTTGGCAAAGGCAGTGTGTCTTTCTCCTTTCATAAAACCACCAGCAAAATAGCAACGACGTCAGCCTTCAACCAAGAAGAACCGGATCCTATTGAAGTGCCTCCTTCTCGTCCTCTGACTTTGTTAGACAGCATTGAAGAAGAAAAGAAGCTCATGAATCAAGAGTGAGTTTTACTTTATTCATACAGTGTTTGTAAACAAACTCTTGCACCGTCAATACTCCCTGCCATTTCCTGTAAAAAAAAAAGGTTCAGGCAATTTTGATCAAGCCTGGTGACATCTCTGTTCAGAAATACATAAATGTTTCTAGTGGGTTTTTTTTTGGTTTAAAATAAATGTATGTTGCCTTAATCTCAAGTGTTACTAAGTGATTGGGAACGCTTACCTGACAAAAATCTGGTAAATCTGCTCTCAGGACCTGTCTCTCTCCATTTTATTCAAGACTATGAGTTGAAACAAGAACATCTGATCATGGCAACTTGGAAGCTATGTTCTGTTCCCCTATTAAACATTGTGTAGCGGTAACGCTTCTGCTTTATGAGCAGAAGGTGTACTAGGGTCGAATCCGGCGAAGGACGTAGGGATTTTTTTTCCTTTTAACTTTCTCTAGTTTGTATGGCTCTGACCATGTATTCCATATGGAATCAAGTCCTGTCGGAGATAGACTCTGCCTATAATAATGTGTTGCCTTTCTTCTTTCTTCTTTCTTTATCAATAACCTATTAGTACCTTTTGGTGTAAGTTGCGGTATTAATTGGGTTCGATCAAACAAACAATAATGTGTTGGCCAAGTCCATAAAACTTGAAATTTTAATGCCTGAAACCTTCAAATGGGGGCACATGACTAATTTTTTCTTTTCTTTTTCCAGGAAAGTGGATAGTTTAGAGGCTGCACCATCTTCCAGTGATGCCCCAGACACTAAACCAGCTATCTCCAAACCAAGACTGCTGGAAGACTTTATGCAAGTCACGCTGATGAAGGAAGGGGCTGGGGAGATCCCATGGCCAGCTGAAACCATCAAATACACCTCCACACAACCCAGTATCCACTATGCCTGTAACCCAATGCAGTTTGATTTCAAAGATATGATGAAGAATGCAGGAGGGGGAGGGCCAGCAGCGGCAGAAGATGCCAAAGACGTCAAAAAGGAGGAAGGGGATGACAAGGGAGCAGATGATAAAGCCGAGAAAAAAGATGGGAGCAAAGAAGACAAGGAGAAGAAGAAACATACGAGGAAGAAGAGGAAACGAAAGAAGAGTAACAAGGATAATGGAACTGATAAGAATGCAAATGAGGTGAAAGTAGACAAGGAAGGAAAGGAGGGGGAAGAAAAAGAAAATGCTCCAGCAGAAAAGGAAGGGGAAGAAGGTAAAAAAGAGAAGAAGAAGAAGAGGAAAAAGAAGAAGAAAAGCAAACACCGTCACAAGAGCAAGAAAGAGGGAGAAGAGGCAGGTGGTGATGCAACCAAAGTAGAAAAGGAAGAAGGTGTAGATAAAGGAGATGATGCAAGCAAGGCTAGAAGGAGATCACACAGGAAACGAACCCACAAAGAAAGGGATGGTGTGGTGGAAGAGAAAGACAAGACTGGAGATGAAACCAAAGTGGATGAAAATGCTGAGGTGATGGTAAATGGAAAGAAAAGGGCATCTTCTCATAAACACACCAATAAACACAAGCGTAAGAGAAAACATAGAAGGAGAAGACCTGAGCGCTCTGAAAAAGCCAAAGCATTGAGTGCCTCAGAGAAAGCCAAAGTGGAGAAAAATGTTGATACTGTAAATGCGAAGGAACCGAAAGTGAAAATTGATTATGACGAGGAAGAGGAGACTCACATTCCAACGGAAAACGAAGACGAGACAGTAGAACCTAAAATCAAACGGCCTTGTCGATCAAGGAAGCGTCACAGGCGCAACAGCAGCCACAAAGAAGTTACTGAAGAAAGTGCAATTAAACCGGAGGATCAGTGTACAGATGAGCTTAATATAACATTCAAAACCCATAAAAAACTTCAAGAGTCAACATCAGGCTTAGCCGAAGTGACGAAAAGTGGAATAAATAAGTCGATGGCTGCAAGCAAAGATAAAGAGACCCAGCCACAGCAGCATTCCAATACAACCCCCAACGGGGATATCGCTGGAAGCAGGAAACGTGGAGCCAGCATTTCGAGTACAGACGGCACCACACCAGCGAAAGCCAGCAAAGTGGAGAAAGTGGAAGCTGCTGAAGATACATGGAGTAAAATGGAAGGCTTGTACGAGGCAAAAGAAGAGGAAGGCTCAAAAAGTAAATGGGATACCAGTGACAGTGATGGTGAGGATGCTTTGCAGAAGACACTGGACGCTAATGCTAATGAAGAAAATGGAGAGAAGCAAAAGTTGTTACAACAGCCCACAAATGGAAAAATTCCTCTCGCAAAAACTTTGCTCTCTACGAACGGCATTAATCAAATCAAACTTCATACACTGCCTGCAAATAATCACAAGACTGAAACAAAGACAGAAAAAACGGAAGAAGGCAACGATCCTAAGGAAAAATCTGTAACTACCAAATCGCAAAGGGAAGGAAGAGCAAGAGTAAAAAACAGTAGTAGGAGATATAGTTCCTCAGAATATTCATCCCATTCTCGATCCTATTCTCGTTCGCGATCTGGCTCATATCGAAGTTACACAGATGACTCGAGGTACAGTAACTCCAGTCGATCTCACAGCCGTTCCTCTCGCAGTTACAGTCGCAGCCGCTCCAGGCATCGCTACAGGCGAAGGTCCTCGTCCAGCAGGGGCCGCAGTCGAAGTTATAGCTACAGCAGTCGTAGCAGTTCATTTCGCTCTCGCTCATACTCTAGGTCTAGGAGTTACACTAGGTCAAGGTCCCGAACTAGAAACTATCACAGCACGTCCCGGAGCCCGTCACGGCGAAGTACCAAGCTGAAAAGACTTCTTAAATCCCCTCTGGCTATTGTTCCGGTCACCACCATCACTGTTGCCCCTGTTACTGGCTGCACAAGTACCACAGGTGGTAGTGGTGGGGGTGGTGAGGGTGGTGGTGGTGGTGGTGGTGGTGGTAGTGCTGGTACTAGTACTAGTGGTGCTCCACCAGATGATATCCCTCTACCTGGAAAAGAATCGCCTGCCTCCTCCTCTGCCAATGCTACGGCTACTAGCCCCAAAAAAGAAGAAGAAAAAGCTGTTCTTACTGATATACCACTGCCAACTTCCGGTGCCGGGAAATCACCTTCTGACGGAAAAGAAAATAGTTCCGGAGAAACCAGTGATCCTGCCAACCCTGGGCCTTCCACTTCTACGGGTTCTGATCCAGTCGCAAATCAACAACCAAATGGAAGTAATGATCAGAGTAATCCAGGTGGAGATAGAGCAGTGGAAAACAGTTTACCTAATGAGACAGGAATTGTAAACAATCCCAACGAAGTCTTAGGTTATGAACAAGAGTCTTTCAACCATAATATGGGTTATGGTAACCATGATGCTGCATTCTGTGAAGACACTGGCTATGACAGTTTTGAGTTTGATGGCGCTGGGGATTATGATCACGGTTATGAGGAACAAGACTACGATTATAATCCAGACCCTTACCACCACCCTCCTCTTAGGCACCAGGGCCCTCCACATCACATGCGTGGCCCACCTCCTCCTGGTTATAGAGGCCCACATCCCAGAATGTTTGCCCCAGACCCTAGGTTTGGTCCACCTCGACCTGGTATGGGCCCTCCTCGCATGAGACCTTCAGGCCCAATGGGTCCTCACCCACCAATGGGGATCAGAGGTCCCCGGCCACCTATGGGACCCGGAGGACCAATGGGTCCACCTGGCATGAGAGGACTACCGAGGGGACCACCAAGAGGTCCTCCTGGAATGAGAGGTCCACCTGGAATGCCAGGCCCCCGTGGCCCACCTCGTCCTGGTATGATGGGTCCACTTCATGGCCCTATGGGACCAAACGGACCACGACCAAGAATGGGCCATCCCCCTAATCGAATGGGACACCCGATGCAAGGTAACCAGGGCCCCATGCATCCTCATGGAATGCCCAGAAATCGTATGCCACCCCCAGGAGGCCCTATGTCAGGCCCGCCTCTAAGAGATGGTCAATTCCCACTGCAGAGACCCGGCATGCCTCCAGTGAGGGGACCAATGCCACCCAATATGAGAGGCCCTGTACCCAACCTGAGCCAACCTCCACCCAACTACAACATGCCACCTCCAGCCAGGCCTTCGTCCTCTTCCTCGGCAGATAAAGCATCGGATTCCTTAGAACCGCCACCACTGCCACCTCCCAAGCCTCCAACTCCTCAGCCTCCCCCTCCTCCTAAGAAAGAGGAAGAGAAGAAAGAAGAGATAAAGCCTATGGTTCCAGACATTCCACCAGAACAAGCTGAACAGTACCGCAAGCTCAGGGTGAGTATTGGTTATTTTATCCTTAACTGGTGTTTTGTTATCCAAACCACATTATACCCCCTAGGAGTGTTGTGGCCAGCTCCATGTCCAGCATTGCTGAACACAGAGCTGGAGAAACTCTGGATCAGGTAGATAAGGCAAGCAGGTGATCAGCCCACTGTGCCCCGAACCTGTAATGGCACAATGAGCGTCACATTTTTAGGTGTTGCCCAAGTTTTGGTCATAACAATATTTACTGTTGCCTTGGTGGTAAACCCCTCAGCTATAAGGAAACTGAGCAGACATCTGTTGAAATAGTGTGAGTAAGTTCCCCTAGCCCAGGAGGAAAAGGGTTAATCACTCAGCCCTGGACATTATTGGTTATTTTAGTTAAAGCAGACTGTGTTGTATAAAGGTATGTCTTGTATAGTATGGCAGATCTAGTCAACGGAAATGGCTTAAGAACCTGGACCAGAATGAACAATCCCTACTAAATCTCTCGAGATACTTTGGGATTGTGAAGAATTTTTAGATACTCAGTAGTCTTCTGTCAATAAGAAATGCTTTATTTTCCTTTTCAGGAACAAGCCCAGAAGCATGCAAAGAGACAGCTAAGAAGACAAGAGCACCAAGCCAAGGGAGAACCAGAGAGTAGCGATGATGACGATGAAGAGACAATCAGAAAGAGAGAGGATGCCGCAAAACTAGCCGCTGAACAAAAGGAAATGGAAGAAGCTGCTCTCCTGGCGGCCCAAGGTGGTGAAAAAGTGGCTGTTGAGGAGGGAGGTGCCATACTAGTTCCCACGTCTCCGTCACCGTTAGTCCAACAACCAGCTGTCTACATTCAGCAACAGCCTATGGCCATGGCACATTCACCCTATGGCCTCGTCTCCAATCCGCATTTAGTCCATGCAACTCATCCCGCTCTCCAGGCAGTTGCTTCCTCTGCTGGCCATCACCCACACCCACATGCTCTGGCTGCAGCAGGACAGCCACAGCTCGTCCAACTACCCAACGGTCAGATGGCTTATGCAACGCCGGCCAAACACCAATTCCCCCCCCAGGCTGGAGCTTCTATGATCGCTATGCCTCACCAAGCCGCCCTTGCCTCTCAGTCTCCTTCCGTCCCCCACCAAGTCATCTTGTCCTCAGGTGTGCCGGGCCATGTCCAAATAGCTCATGCCATGCCTGGTGCTCAATACGTCTCACACATGATGGCTGCCCAAGCCCAGGCCCAGGCCCAAGCCCATGCACAGGCTCAGGCAGTTCAAATGCAGGCGGCCCAAGCCCAAGCTGCACACCTTCAGGCTGCCCACGCCCAAGCCCAAGCTCAGGCCCAGGCTCAAGCCCAAGCTCAGGCTCAAGCCCAAGCTGCACAGCTCCACGGTTTACATGCTTTACCTGCTGGCATGCACCACCATATGGCCGCCCAGCAGCTCATACCGGGACAGCCACAAGGACAATATATACTAGTGCCCAGGATAGCCAGGCCACAATTCTAAAACTGAATGCCTTTCTCTTCTCCCCACCCCCATTGCCTTGGTCATCTTGTGATTGTGTCAGGTTTTGAATCCTGGCGTACAGAATGTATGTTTTCATTAATTGGTTGGCATTCTCAAAACCCTTTAATCCATTTTTAAAAAAAATCCTCTTAGACTTTGCTTTTTGAGATTGAAATGGGTTTTGATGGAAAACATCTTGTAGAACTGAAATTCCCAGCAGAGAATGCTGTAGATGAAACAAAGGATTTTTTCATTTAACAATTATATTACTTTTTATTTCTTCAAAAAACAGATTGTTGTCTTTCATGCATGAAACCTTTGGAGATGGGAGATGAATGTTGTAAAGTGTGTGACAGTGACTTTTAACATGTACAGTATGTGTACTACATTGTTATTGTCAATCAGTGGCTACTGGAGGTTTTAACATACATTATGTGAGACATAAGATTTTTATTCCATTGATTTAATGAAATGAAATGTATTTAAAATGGACCCGGCACCGAAAAGTATAACAGGAATTGATCAAGAAAGCATTTAAATGGTAGTTAGTATGGTTTGTAAATAGGGATGCCTGTGGTTGATTTAGTCCCTATGTATTCAAGCCTGAGAGGTTAGATAGGGTTATGTAATGAGTGAAAGAGAGATGTTTGAATGGCTTTTGTGTGGTATTTTACTGTTCCATTTTACTTGTGCTGTGAAAATGTTTCATCTTGTATAGATATTATATGGTATGTAAATAGGTCGAGTATGTTTGTTCATTTTCTCATTTAAGACATGTAGTAATGTTGTCTTAAGTATTGTCTTAAAACCATATGATATAGCAAATTGTTTTTTTTGCATCCTTTTTTGCTCATGATTTTTCTTTGTATGAAAGAAACTAGAAAGCTCCCTGGCATTGTTATTGTGGTGAAGAAAGAATCGTAAAAAAAAAAAAATGTCTACTATTGATTTTCCTGTACAGTTGTCATTAGGAAAAGAATGTTGTAAAAGTGGATTGTTGTTGGCTTCAAGTGCCTCATGTTTTATCATCTATTTACCTCTCTAAATTTTTATGCTTAAGGAAAAGAGATGTAGGCGGCTTATGTGTATAGCTATTTACTCGTGTGAAAACCATGGTAAGTGCAATTTTGAAATGATATCCATTACCTGTCCTTGGTTCCCATCTCGAGCCTCATCGCCCATTCCATTCATTCTGGTAGTATTATTCATGAATTGTGTAATCTTAACATGCGCTGATCAACATATTTTGCTATTTTGACGCAGATAATATTTAGATAGACAAAGCCTACTTTGACAAAATATTAACTTAAAAAATCCAAGTAGTTTTGAAATGAATTATAATTTCAGATTAAGAATGACTTTATCAATCTTGTCAAATGTTTAAAATGTCATGCTAGTCCGCCTTCTTGTAGTCCCATCTGGGAAATGCAGTGGAGTGGTGTGGTCTGTTCCTCGAGTTGATGGCCAGCTTCACTGGTCTTTAGTCGCTGTCTCCCAACTGGCTCTTTACTCCTCTGCTTGTCTTCTTGGAGAGGTTGTCCGTTGAGAAAGGCAAGATTCGGGGTAGATGTGGTCAACCATCTGCACGAGAAGAAAGTCTGGGGGTCTTCTGGATCGTTGAGCAGTAACAGTTGCCACAATTGTAAAATGTCTTTTTATCAGAGTATGTTACTATTATCTGACTATACACAGTGTATTTAAAAACGGACAGTATTATTGTCATGTTTATAATGTACAGAATTGTCTTTGTACCTGTATTAGTAACTTTGATGGTATTTGATAGTGTGCACTAAGCAATGTAATGTAGATGGTTACTGCTTGGTGTTGGATTATGTATTAAATATTTTATAGTGATTCATGATGATTTGATGGCCGGTGTTGTGATGGTATTGACGATGTATGATGTATTTATGATATATAGATGATTATGTAACCATAAATTTCCTGTTTCATTTTGTTATATCTTAGAAGTTATCTTCTTATATGTGATGAGGAAATGTAAGATAATGATAATAATGATGATGATGCTAAGTCTATTTGTGTAACAGAGTGGTGGCTGGAATGCCCTGTGATAAATTCCTTCATTATCTCTTTGTTGTATTTTTGTCCTCCTGTATCTGATACAATAATTGGCTTTCCAGGTCTTTCTGTTACTCAAAGTATTGACGATTGTTTGAAATAGGTTACGATCTGCAAGATATTTAAATATTGTGCATTTGTTACGGCTTTTGAGGAGTGTTTTGATTTGTACTGTGATTGTGACTGGTACACGCACCACTTAGTTTGTCAGGCTGATGAATGGTGGGAATGGAGTCTGTCGATGTACAGGACAAAGCTAGACCTCTATTTGGAGCACCATCGAGTTTGACAAATGTGTGTGTTGTATTGTGTGGCTGTAGTAAATGTGTTATGTGCTGTTGAATGTTTGTTTTTGTATGCCCTGTGATCAATTTATTTCTTCATTATAGTATAATAATTACCTTTTAGTATTTAACATGATCCAGTCCTTCTAGCCCTGGTAATTGATAATGATAGTAGTTAATACAGTTATGAATCCCAATGTAATTTACTCAAGAGTAGTATTGTTGTCCATTTTTTTTACTACTAAGATTTAGAAGAAAGTACAGTGGTAATAATGATTTGCCTATGTCATAGTATTTTCTCTGTGGATCTAGTCAATATGTTTTATTTCTTGTATCTGTTCATTTCATTTGGTTTAATTCAAGTTTTATTTTCTCTTCCGCTTTTCAATATTTGATGTGTATTGTTTATTGTAATCAGGGAAATCAACTGATACCGACAAATAACCACATTACACTCTACTATGGATACAGCCAACACATAGAACCAAACTAGCGTCAATCCAACACATAGAACCAAACTAGCGTCAATCCAACACATAGAACCAAACTAGCGTCATAGCGAAAGGACATTTTGGTCCGGATTTTTTGTTGTATTATCATTGACTTAACGATATAGTGAAATAGATTGTGCTGTCCCTGAAATTTGGTTCTATCCGTACTGGAGTGTATTATGGTTTTAAGATTATGTCACTCGATGTTTTTCTCGCTCAGATCATCTTTGCTATGTAGTTGAATAATATCAATGGTGAAAGTCATTGACTGAAATGATTGCAATAGAGCCAACAAAAACACACAGCAGTATGCATTTGTCATGGTCAAAATACATGTTCCACCTGAGTTTTGAAACTATATTTTCTTGACATCATGTTCCCCTAATCACTGATTTCAACCTTTTCTCTTCTCCATTCTTGTTTTCTTGCTTTTTTATCTTTCCGTACCTTTCCAGTGAGTTTGGCAAATTCAATATTGTACGTGTATCTAACCAAAACGTAGTTACGAAATCCAAGGTTTGTGAGAATGAAGATATGTCCACTTGATTACATTATACATAAATCATTCATTATCCATTTGTATGTACACGGATCCTTCTCCCATATTCCCCAAGATGAGTTGTTGGTGGGTGACTTTCACCATTGATGTTAGTCTTGTTGATTCACATTACTGACATTGGTTTTTTGAACTGATCAAAACACATTACCTCATCTGGAGTCTTTTGTAAATTGTTTTCCACTTCATCATTAAAAAGATAATCACTACATCAACTCTTTCCGTTTTATTCATTCTCTAGTTAAGGGTAAAAGTAAAAGTTTTGAGTGATGTGTCTTACTCTTACTGTTGAGTCATCTGCGGAAACGAGGTATGAAGGAAGAAAGTCATTAGGTAGACACCCCCACCCAGACTGCATGTGGAATGAAACAACCACATGGTGCTGGGGGTCTACCTAATGGCGAGCATTACGTAGACCTGCAGGGAGTCTACCTAATGTCTTCCATGAAGGAAAGAAGGAAAATGTGAAAGTGACAAAAAAAATAGCCATGGAGAAGAAAATCAAGCAAGGTTGGAAAAAGTGGCATAAAAATAGCCATGGAAGAAAAGTGGAATGTCGACAGTTGGAATCAAACTCGCACTACTCGTACAACACCGCCTAGCCAGAGACAGGCCACAATCTAACCAATTGAGCTTATGCGGTTTGTCGTTTCTGGAGATCGAACCCATGCATATGAGTGGTGGCAACTCCAGAGGGCCACATGCTCTACCAGAGCTATCCCCTACTCTTCTATAGAACAAACCACTTTTCTTTTCAATGACTATATTTCTGGCACTTTGAGACATTTTTCCTTGTTGCTTGATATTATGTTATATCCATACCAGTCGGTGCTGGCCAGTGGCTCAGTGGTCAAGCCACTCCACTTCAGAGCGCGGACGACCGGGTTTAATAAGTCCTGACTGGTGCGGACTTTTTCATGGCTCCGCCCTGTAGATTCATGTGGAATCTTCTCATGTTCTATTGAACCCCCTTTTCTGTGGTGGGAACCCGCTCAACTGGCTGAGCTATCTGCCGCATTGGGGTTCGAATGTCTGTCAACGAAAAACTTGTGCGCCACGTGAGAACTTTCTTTCTTTCTTTATCAATAACCTTTTAGTACCTTTCGGTGTAAGGTTTATGCATGATACACAAACTTTCGC
>JARBEQ010256619.1:0-10754 GCA_030265355.1 Tritonia tetraquetra
AAGATTAATAAACCTATGGCATCCTACACTTAATTTCAAGATTAATAAACCTATGGCATCCTACACTTAATTTCAAGATTAATGAACCTATGGCATCCTACACTTGATTTCAAGATTAATAAACCTATGGCATTTGACTGGTTGTAGAATGGTCCTAATTCCTTTTTTGAAATATTTGATTCATGATGATGATATACTTATTAATTGTAAACATAGGATTTAACATCAATATATATAGGTCAACCCTTTTTGTTAATAAATGAATATACCTAGCTCTTTTTTTTTTTAAGCAGTGAGTCTGGTTGCTGATTTGTTGTTCAGTTTAAAAGACGTAGAGAGTATATTATCCCTGATATCGTATGTTGTAAACGTGAATAGGTAAAATGTTACATTTTCAAAACAATACGTTTCTTTCATTTTTCTTAGACATTCGTTGGAACAACTGTGGACTTCTTGGGGGGAGAGCCCTACTGGAAATGCTTCAAGTGAACAAAACAATATCTAGGATAGAGCTTGCTGGAAATAATATACCGTTAGATATCTCCAAATCGATAGGTTAGTATTTTGAAAGTCTTGAATATGTCAGAAGACACGAAAAGGAATCAATTAAAGAATTACACAAACATCCAATACTTTGAGGCCACATGAGAAAATGAATGATGAAATATTTTGCACACACAATGCACCACCCAAATTGTCTCATAATGAAAACAATTGCTCGAGGACAAATTGAAGGTATAAGGA
Source organism: Tritonia tetraquetra (assembly GCA_030265355.1). Taxonomy (NCBI): domain Eukaryota; kingdom Metazoa; phylum Mollusca; class Gastropoda; order Nudibranchia; family Tritoniidae; genus Tritonia; species Tritonia tetraquetra. Next base: position 745 of record JARBEQ010256619.1, read on the forward strand.
GAGGCAGACCCCTAATATCATATAAAACGAGAACGCCGCACACCGGACAGAACTACCAAAGGCAGAAGTGTCTTCCACATGACTAGGGAAAGAGAGGAATGGAGAAATTTGACGATGAAGATGCTCAAAGTTGAGGGTGAATAATTTGTATCAAAATATCATTCACTATAATAGTTGTTTTAAAACCTTTTCTATTTGAATCTCTTTCTAATTGGTCATAACCATTTTTATTTTTTTTCTCTAACATGATCCCACAATTGTGAAGTCTTTTGATCTATTTCAGAAACGGCTGTTAGTAACAATGCTGATCGTCAAGCTGTGGTGGATGAAAACTTTAAACGTACTCAGACAATGTCAAGCCATATAAGGGAACTGGAGAAAGACAAAAAACTGCAGGTTAGAGGGATGTTATGAAATGTTATGAATATTGATGAAGGTATCTTTGTCATAGATTGTTTTCAGGAAAATATGCTATCATGAAGTGAGCAGAATCCGTAGGAAATCAACGATTTGGACGTAAATAATAGAATCCATTGATGGTCTTATTCGCCCTTCTTCGTGAAAAGGGAAGTGTTGTCCTTCATAAACTTCAATGCTGCCTCATTTCACCTGATTAGTTTTTGTAAACTGTGACCGTACATGTACAAAATTGTATTTTAGTCATCATGTTATCTAATAAGTTTTATATTTTAGTATTTTAAAACAGAATTTGTAGATTAACTTTTAACTAAATTGTTGTAACTACTTTGTATTTTAGGATACTATGTTTTTGAAGAGGGTTGCTTTTTGTTTCGTTTCTTGGTGTGTTTTTTTACGTCGACATCTTGGGTGTCCTGTTCCTTATATGTATTATAATACGATTATCTTAAACTCTATTAATTGTTTTCATGATTTATGTCCCCTTGTTATTGACCTTTGCACAGCGTCAGTGAGCATCTTCTTGGTGGATATTGGCGCTATAGAAATGTTGCAAATTATTATTATTTATTTTTCCAATTTCTTCTTCTGTCCAGATAAATGATCTCTTGACCACTATTGAGCAGCAGGAGGATGTGCTACGCAAATCTAAAAAGTAAGTAGTGGACATGAAACCCTGTTCCTCTGTATCTTTGTACCTTGCATTCTCATTTACTGTTTCTTGTTTTCATTCATTTATTTTTCTCTCATCGATTCCTGGAGGAGCATGAGGCATCAACAAATCGTCTCCGTTTAATTTTGTTCTGGGTCAACCATTAGAGCTGATTCCATGCCTTCCCTTTCCTTCTCTCTCATCTTCTTAAGAAAAATTTCTCAGGTTTGAAGTTTAACAGCCTTTTTAACACATAAAGGCTATATCAAAGACGGTTCAATTCAACATGAGAAGATTTTACATGAATCTCCAGGGCAGAGCCATGAAAACTCTGAATGGTCCAGAAAAAATAATTCTTCAACCTGGTCCTCCGCGCTCCAAAGTCGAGTGGTATGACCACTGTCTTTACCTTAACAGTATCGTTAGCGAGTGAATGACTCATCAAACTGCTTTAATCCGTTTAATTTTGATCTGGGCAACCATCAGAGCTGATTCCATGTCTTCCCTTTCCCTCTCTCTCATCTTCAACTGTCCTTAATTTTTACTTGCTTCTTTTGTAAGGACCTACTTCTCATTTGACACCTTTTGTCATCATGAGTGACGTGTGGGTTTTTTCAGGTTGAAGCTCATACTATTTTACAAGAAATTTGATATTTAAATATAAAACAACTACAATGCTTTTACTGCTTATTTTCAGGACCACCTCACATCAAATTGAAAACCTTCAGTACAGCTTAGATGAACGCAAAGGAGCTTTTAATTCTCTTGCTGCAAAGTTGGTGCTCATTTCCATTGTGGAACAAATTTTCTCTTTTTAAATTTTGTTTTGCTCATTATGCCTTATGTGGCAAAATCTCCTCAGTTTACTCATAGCTGAGGGGTTTACCACCAAGGTAAACAGTAAATATTGTTATGGCCAAAACTTGGGCAACACCTAAAAATGTGACGCTCTTTGTGCCATTCAAATTCAAGGTTTGGGCACAGTGGGCTTATCACTTGCTTGCCTTATCTACCTGATCCAGAGTTTGTTCCAGCTCTGTGTATAGCAATGCTGAACATGGAGCTGGCCACAACACTCCTTGGGGGTATAATGTGGTTTGGATAACAAGACAAAACAACTGTTTTGCTCATTGGTTGAGCATACAATGATGTTTGTCCCAAAGAAGAGATTGTGATTTATTATTATTAACTTGAAAAGTAGTTTTAACCTTGACCCAATTTACAGATTGTTGTATTTTACCACACCACCTGACTAGCAGAAGGGAATGGTATTTGCAATTAGTTGTCAAAAGTTTAAATCAAATTGATAACATTTATACTGATATTTTGTCAAATTTGTAACATATCTGCCTGTTTGAATTTTTATTTTAAAGATTGTTTTATGTTGAGCAGGACTCAAACTGTCAACCAGCAGACACTGAAATGACATTAGTCTGTTGAAAGTGCTCTAGAACACCCCAACCCCCCGAGAGACATTCATTAAGCTTTGCTGGGGGTTTTTTCAGGTTGTCTATGGCAGAAACAGAGCTGGCTTTATCGGAACAGAAAGTGAATGAGTTCAATTCTGCGCTGAACAGACTCAAGGCTGAAATGCAGGAAATGGCTGTCAATCATTTGAATGAGGCGAGGAGAGAGAAGGAGGTTAGATATTATTAGTGTTCTAAAGACCCCAAATTGGCAAATTATCCCAGCATGCATCAATGCTGAGGGGTAGCCGCAAGGGCAACAGTAATGTGTTTATTGGCCCGTCTTTGATTAATACTGCTCAGCGTCTTGCTCATGGTGCCAATAAAGAGTTATGGACACAGTGGGCTGATCACCTTCTGGTCTGAAATTAGTTTGTGCTTGGTAGTCAGGGTGCCTGTGTGTTTATATGCAGGTATGTTGAACACAGGGCTGGCCTCAACACTGCTTAGCGATATTAATGGGGTTTTATGAAACAAACAAACAAACGTTCTAAAGTTGATAGTTATTCGCCCTTAGACCACCTGCTTGGCTTAATATCTTGATCCAGAGAAATCCAGCCCCATAGTGCTGGCCCTACATTGTAATGGTAAAAGGGAATTGGATAAGAAAGAAAGAAAGAAAGCCATTAAAGTGAGAAAAAAGTAAAGTATGGTATTTATATAGCGCATATCAACAACGTTCATCATGCTCTATGCGCTTTACAATATATAGTTTACCCCCGGCAGGCCATAACACTCCCGTATCCTTCTCAACTCCATGAGGGGTATACAGTGCGAGCTGCCTGTTAGGCGCTTCAGCACTAGCTTTCTGACAAGATCATGTGCTGCTCTCTGCCGGGTAATTGTTTACACCTGAATCGAGTGAGGTAAGCAGAGTTAAGTGCCTTACCCAAGGGCACAGCGCCCGAGTGGTCACCCGTCACGACACTAATCACGATCAACGTAGCTTGACCACACTGTCTTGTTCAGCGTGTTATCCGTTCAACCACCAGCGCCTCATTAGAGATCATATCAAAGGCAGGATATCTAATTTATAGTCCATCTCTGATAGGACTCGCGTGCTCCGGGGATCCACAAGGTTAGAGACATGAAATCTTGGAGAAAGTCCCGAGGAAAAAATCTCTATGTCACCGCCGGGATTTGAGCCCAGGACATTCTGCGCCCAAGATAAAATTGTTACATTAACGCTACACTACGACACCTCCATCAATAGTGTGTGACATTGATCAGGATTTGGGAATAGGGGTTTTTCCAGAGGTTGAAAGGGCTATGACTGGACTTTGGTGTGTTGAGTGTTTGTTTTTTTCCAATGGATTTAATCTGATTTTTTGAAATAATTTTTAGAGATAATGAGAATTGTTTTGTTTTTTAAAAGTTGAATGATATCGGGTTTTTTCCTTAATTGTTAAATCCATTTTGCTGTGAGCTGGGAAGGAATTCATGAAGAAGACTAACTTGGGTATAAGCCCGAGAATCGGTAGTCTCAGTACTAACTTTTTAGACGGGAATTCATGGGAAAGTCTAAGTCTGTTTTTCTCGACTAACTTTATACCCACAACATTCTGGGTATAAGGCTGACTTTCGAGCGTAAACAATGAAATGACCACGGCATCGATCCATTGGTTTTGAATATAGAAACAAGAAAATAACAAATATTTTATATGAAAACAAACTAGAACAAAACTTAGCAAGATTGATATGTTGAACGTTAAATTTTGATAAGGTTTTAGAGGATAATTTAGTAGAAATATTTTTGAATCGAGTGATGAAGCTTCGATGATTTGAGAGCCAAGTGTTCCCGTACAAAAACAAAAGGTTCAAGAAGAGGGGGAAATAACGTGAATGTGCATGCGTATCCGAATTATTACCAGACTAACTAATTCGGGTGTAAATTCAGCTCATGAATACCTGTTTATCTTTTATGACTAGCCAGTCCCGACTTTGGTGTTAATGCGGGCATTAGTTAGGCCTATGTCATGAATCCATGAACACAGAGCCGGAAACTCTTTGGATCAGAGAGTATTAGACCAGCAGGTGATCAGCCCACTGCTCCACAACTCTTCATTGACACCATGAGCAATACACTGACCAGTATTAATAAAAACCGGGCCAATAAATAAATTACTGTAGCCCTTGTGGGTACCCTCTCAGCGATTGATAAAAACCCGGACGTCCTACCACTCTGGGCAATAGTAAAGATACCAAAATGTATAGATATATATTAAGACTTCAGTTCCACTTCATTGAAAAACGGCGTTATAATATGTGCCCTAGTAGGACTTTAGAAGGTAAAAAATGAATATTGCTATACTAGTGACAAGGGAAATGAAGTCTAGAAGTATTGGTTGTGTGGTAAGGAGGACATGACGCGATACACGCGTACGTTGTTTGGCCGGTGATTACTTAATCCCTTTGGATGGTTAGTAAACCCTGGGCGCGTGCCCGAGTGTCCGACGCAACACGGGTGGTGTTTGCCCATCCTTGTCTGCCTAGCATCTGGGCTATGCCGAGCCCAGCAGCCTAGTGGCACAGATATGCCCTCTATTTAGACAAGCTATCTTGAAATCCCACAACCAGTTGCATGGTAGCTATTTTCATCGAGCCGGACAAGTGGAAGAGATGTTCTGAGTTTTGTTCAGAATACTGCCTGTCACCCACATCTCTGTGACATTAATTATGATTCATAGTTTACGCAACGACCCCGGCTACCACGTTGGGCTCGATTGTGGCGGGTCTTAAATTCATGAGTGTCGTAGTTATGAGAGCGGCTATAGTCAAATTGTTGTCGTCTGCTGAATTCTTACCTCTGCAAATTGCATACTGGTATCAATAAAAGGAGAACAAAATGTGAAAGTGCGAGAAAACAGCCGAAGAAAATAAAAGTGGTTTGTCAAACTGTAGGGATAGGGACGGAGACATTTGCGTCGTTTTTAAAATCCCTATTGTTACTAACTTCAAAGAAGTGGCCCAAGTGGGTGTTGGGCATTTGCGTCATGTTTGTTGATATCGAGATTATCAATTATATTAATTGCGCTTTTGGAAAAGCATTCCTCTTGTGTTTTTCAATTTATTCACCGCAAAAGAGAAATTTGTCGAGCAGACGAGTTAGAATTGAATGATGTTAATAATCTTATTGATAAGACATAATTCATAGACTGTGTAGCACAAAAACGTTACATAGTGACTATAAAAGTATAAGAATATGATCAGAAGGTATTCCCCTCCGCCATAGATAGTTCAGTCGGTAGAACGTATTATGATCCCCTATCTCTGACAAGGCGGGGACGTAACTTACAACAGTTAGATTCGGAGTTCAGGTTCCTTTTTACATTGTCAGAGGTGTCGGAAAATGATACAAGATGGGTTTCCTGAATAATATGATTATACACAAATTTTGCATTCGTCAAAAAATTGTTCGCTTCCTCTTTTTTTCAATGAGTATCCAAACCCGAATTTTGAACCCCCTTTATATTCATTGAGAAAATAATATAGGAAGTGAACCAATTGTTCTTGATGTGATTTTCTCATGCGAATTTCGGGTATAAGTTAATCCAGCTTTAGGCGCAAGGATATTTTGAGACACATTCGACATGTTTGCTTCGTACATTGTAACATAATAGAACAGATGAACGATTGTTTTACGCCCTTTTCAACGCAGAGAGGTCATGATATCAAAGTTGTTTAACAGAACTTGAGAAGATTCCACGTGAATCTTCAGGACACAGCCATGAAAACTATGAAAGGGCCAAAGAAAAGATGTCTAACTGACATCACGTGACTTATAAGTTACCATGCTGGCCATGATTTTCAAAAAATCCTGGCACCACAGAGCTTCCCTTTGTTTTTCTTGGGGAACACTACTGGCGTTTGAAGGCATCCTACTATTAGAATACGGAGGTATTTCCGTTCTTTTGACTCCCGCACTTTTCTGAAAACATAACAATTTGTCGGGAGTCAAAATAATGATTACCTTTATTGTTGTTCCAAGAAAATGGAGAGCCTTTCAGTCGAGTCAAATACAATACACTCGTCATCGGTGAACACCATTAAAGCTTTCTCTTGGGACGAGAGGGTTTCTTACCTGCGGATTTTAACATGTTTGGATTATTGCACCTGTCAAATTAGCATATGTTTTCTTATGTCCCTCGTTCTTTAAACGTGTTTTGTAATATCTTCTTCCTCTGTGGTTTTTGTGTATCAAAATGAATAGAAAAAATAACAGAGGCCCGCGAGACTAGAAAACGAAAGTGAGAACAGGCGAGACTAAGAGCGCGATAGAAATTGAGAGGCTAATGAAGAGAAAGAGAAAAGGGGGTTGAAGTGGGGTGTGGAGAAAATTACGTTTACTATTATATTCCTGATTTCATTGTTAACATTTGTTGAGAATATTTGTTCTTTCTTATCCAGTTCCCTGTTACCATTACAGTGTAGGGACAGCACTATGAGGCTGGATTTCTTTGGATCAAGATATTAAGACCAAACAGGTGATCAACCCACTGTGAGAATATACTACATTCAAAACAAAAATTAAACAAAAGGCCTTTGGCTACATAGTGGTATAGTATGTCCTTGAGAGCCTTTAGAGCTTAGCCCGGTTTCGGTAGTGTGAAGCGAACTTTCTGGATAGGACGCTGGTCTGTCGCAGAATGCTTTCCCAAGACTCGTTTGAGAATTGGTATCCATTTCTACACCTGGGTCGAGTGAGGCAAACGGAGTAAAGTTTCTTGCCCAAGAAAAAAACAAAGCGCCTGAAGTTGGACTCGAACCCACGACCCTCGCCATGGAAGACCACTCGGCCACCTCGCCTCTACCAAGTGAACCGGCCAATAAAGCTATGACATCTTTTTCTTCACCAAATCAGACGACAAATTCAAAGGAAGGTCAGTGACAACAATGCTCACCACAGTTATCGAAAGATACTTCGCCCGTCACAATAACTCCACTCCAAAGATGACCTTGCCTTCATACGATCAATTAATTGCGGAGGACGAAACAACTATGGCAAAAACTAACAGCAAAGATTGGAAAAACAGCCAATCGGAACACTGAGACGCAAAGGGCGCTCATCGTCATCATACCACGTTTTCTACCTCCTTCATTTCCATCATTTGTAGGTAACTCACATTTTGTGACTGATTTCACATCGTGCATTATTCAAAGCTCCATGCCAGAGGTTTAAGTTGACAGATGTAAACTTATTGTACAACAAGTCAATCGCTAGATTAAAAATTCATCGAAACAAAAGCGTCACGAAGTGAACATCGACTTTTCATTGTGCGTAAGAGAACCCACTTTGATGACCTTTTAAATGACATAATGTTCTCTCTCCCTGTACATGAATTTGCCATTGCTTTCTTCGGGCTGCTGGGACGCACACTAAAGCGTCATTCGCGGCATTTGGTGCTGATCGTCCCGCCCAGTAAATGTCTTAAATAACAACAAATAATTCACGGTAAGAATTAAAATGTGCTGACATCAGACATCGATTGTTTGGTTGTTTGTTTTGTAAGATTATTTTTCTTTGTTGTTGTTTTTGTGGGCTTTTCGTATTGTTCGTTTTTGGGGGGTTTTGGGAGTTTTTTGGTTCTTTTTGTGTATATACTTGTTTTGTCCTAGTGAGGATTGTTTCGGGGTTTTGTGTGATTTATTTATTTATCTATTTAATGAATTATTAATTTATTTACTTATTGTTGGATCTACAGATGATGCCCATCAAGTTGTGTCTGCTAAATGGAAGTACTGAATGGTACACATTGGGAGCAGAGTCGACCCCGCAGAGGGTTTGGTGTCCATGTTTGCCTCGTAAAAATCCTATGTTATGTTAGGAGATGCTTGTGTTGCTGCCCTGTGGCAAAATTCCTGATTAAATCTACAAGTTGGTCTTTCTTTGCTTGTCTTTGGTTCTAATTCACAGGGTAAACTGGTAGGGGTAGGTGGGGTGATTTCACACCCGGGATATTTTCACACCTTTAGACAGACTCTGTTTTAGTTGTTTGTTTTTGTTTAAATATTGTGTGATTGTCAATATTTTTTCTTGTTGTTTATGCTATTCTCCTCGCCGGTTTGTTTCTTCATGTATACTCTCTAAGTAAGTTTGATTATTATTGTAAAAGGGTGTGAAATTGTCACTTGTAGTGGATTTAGTAACAAAATAATTTTGATTTTAATAATATTCTGCAAGTAAAGAATATTTTTGGAGTTTTTTTTGTGAGGCTGTGGCGAAGAAGCTGATGGTTATGATTATTTGCTCTGTGTGTTTTGATTATCTCTAACAGTGTCACTGAAAGAATGTGCTGAGTTTTATCATCATTATGTTTGTGCGAGGAATATTTATCTGAAATAACGTGCTAATTCAGGGGGACAGATTTGAAAATGATTTTTGGGGGGTGGTAATTTGATGTCGAAATTTGATGCCGATATCAACATCAACATGATTATCGTAGTTATCTATTGATAGTGCTCAAAATCATTTCATATTTCTTTCTCTTCTTTCCTCGTCATCTTCTTCTTTTTCTTCTTCTTCCTCCTCTTCTTCTTTTTCTGCTCCATCTCGTTTCTTCCCCTTCTTTTAAATCTTTTCCTCCTTTTTCTTCTTGTTCTTCTAATCCGTGTCATTATCATTATAATTGATCTTAAAAATTGAGCAGAATCAAAATCAAATTAGAATAAAAACGAACGGAAATATAAACTCCACTGGATTTTTTCTATCAGTGCCAAATCAATCTCGATGTAATGACAAAAGGAATAACATGTCCTGGAAATGAGCTAACGATGAAATACATTGACGGTGTTTCTAGCCAGCCACATGCTATCAGGGCGATGTATCTCCCTTTCTCCGGTGGGATTCAAACATTGTTCCTGTGAGCAATAAGGGATTGTGTCGATTATGTCCCTTTGTTGTCGCTAATCGCTCACGCATGTCGTCATGCGACAACTTAAACACCATCTAATCTCCTCTCAATTGACGATCGTTATTTTAACTGACACTGTACTGGATGGACTCGATCGACGTGCTTGGAACTTGGTCTTAATGAACTCGCGTTGTGAATGGACTGGGGAGATAAAGATGGTAGATACACGTTGGACATAGCAGGGAATTGTGGGAACTAACTGTGTAGTAGGGTGGGCTACAGAAACGGTTATGCCATTTCTATTCATTCCCACAGGAGAGCTCTTATCTTGTCCCGATATAAAAGCGACAGCGTAGTGCAGGGATTTTATATCATTTGCAGGTTTATACTGTTTAATATAGTTCCTGATGCGTGTTGACAGACATTGATTTATGTAGCAAACTGTGATAGACTGGAGGATATTAGATTGGAGAATGAATTGGCTGTAGGAGGCCATAGCGGAGTTGTTGTAAGATAACAGTGATAGCTGGAATGACACCTTGTTCTGTGCTTTCAATTGTGATGCTCTCTCTCTCTCTCTCTCTCTCTCTCTCTCTCTCTCTCTCTCTCTCTCTCTCTCTCTCT
>JARBEQ010256630.1:8744-19583 GCA_030265355.1 Tritonia tetraquetra
CCCCCCCCCCCCCCCCCCCCCCCCCCCCCCCCCGAACAATGCCTACAAGTCTGAATGCAGGTGTCGCGGCCACTGTGCGTGACAGAGCTTGTAGGTTGTAATGCTGTGGATCAGTGATTTCAGACTAGCAAGGGATCAGCCCACTGTTTCAATTGTTTTTTTATTGTCGTTTAACTTTACACTAACAGTATTGACAATAGATAATGGTGAACAAAGAAATATAGCCCTTATTGTTATCCCTCAGCTATGGTAACAACTAGGAGAATTTGCCATTCTGGCCAATGTCTTAATTTCCTAATTTCATTGCTTACAAAGGCGTTTTGTTTCTACAATTTTTAGGTCATACAGTCCGAGCGTCCTGAAGGTATCCTTTTGACTTTTGGGGGTCAAACAGCCTTAAATTGTGGAGTTGCCTTAACCAAGAATAAAGTGTTGGAGAAATATGGAGTAAAAGTGCTAGGAACTCCAGTAGCATCTATTGAATGGACAGAAGACAGGAAACTCTTTTCTGAAAAGATGGAAGAAATATCTGAACACATTGCACCTAGTGAGGCTGCGTACTCCACAGAGCAGGTAATCTCAATGTTAAATAAATAATCACTTTCAATTTAATTAATAATGAGTTTCCGTCATTGTTAATGCCTTCTTGTATTTTGTACAAGAGACTAAAATCACATGCAGCCCTGCTACACAATTATCCTTCTCCTCTCTTAACCCGTACGCCTTTGATATACCCATTTCCCTTCCAACTTTTACTTTGAATTTGATGTACATGTAATTCTGATAATGAGCCAGATCTTTCAACAAAAGAAGTGAGATACACTCAGGTACACACACACACTTATAACATGCACACATACATCAAACCCCATCTTGTGGCTTATATACACTGGTTACTTTTATGTGTGTATTGCAATGAAGAATACTTGATATTGTATTTTTTTTTCATTGAATAAAGTAGTCAAATGACATTAGCACAGTAAAACCTTACCAATACTATCACTGCCCCCAAAAAACCTTTCTCATTGAAGACTTCTTGCTAGTAATAGATATATTTTGTATTTCCCTTTCAGGCTGTGCAGGCTGCAGAGAGATTGGGTTACCCAGTCTTGATTCGAGCTGCTTTTGCCCTGGGTGGTCTGGGATCCGGTTTTGCGGAAAACAAGGAAGAGTTAGTTGTCCTGGTCAATCAAGCATTTGCTCACACATCCCAGGTTTTGGTTGATAAATCCTTGAAGGGATGGAAGGAAGTCGAGTACGAGGTGGTCAGAGATGCTTACGACAACTGCATCACAGTGAGTTTATTACTTGTGTGTAGGATTAATAGCAGTAGTTCTTGACTTCAGATGCACGGATCGGGTTCGAGCCCTCTAGCATATTTTTTTTTCTGTTCCTTTCAGAGATTTCATGGCTCTGCCCTGGAGATTCACATGGAATCTTCTCAAGTTCAAGAATGTTGTTTATATATATGCAACTGATTTTAGGAATATTTATTATTTAATCTGCATGATTCAGCTCCTCTGCTTAGATAGTAAATGCTCAATTTGTGAAATAAAGGAGGTGATGATGAAATTGTCTTTGTGGTGTAATTAGAATAATGTGCTTTCGTTGAACAGTAAAGAGTCTTATCTTATTTATATGTCCATGATAATGCTTATTTATGTTATTATTGATACAAATAATTGTGATGACAGATATTGACGTATTGCACATGTGACTTTATATTTGAATAGGTTTGTAACATGGAGAATGTTGATCCTTTGGGTATCCATACGGGTGAGAGTATTGTGGTTGCTCCCAGTCAGACTCTCACTAATGCTGAATACAACCTGCTCCGTTCCACGGCCATCAAAGTCATCAGACATCTCGGTGTTGTTGGAGAATGTAACATTCAGTATGCTCTGAATCCCGCATCACAACAGGTTTGTTGGTCACTATAAATTACTCATGTTTGTCTCATCTGGGGATTATTATACATATTGTGTTGTTTGAATTTTAAAAAAAGAATGAATGAATATATTATAAGATGAGAAATAAAGGACGTAAGCTGAAATATATGCAACTCATTGTAATTATAATTGTACATTTTATATATGTCACTTATGACTTCTTTTACTTTTTTTTTAAAGAAAAGAAAAATGTCTTTAACTCACTTAATCAACATAAATTTGTCTTATTTTTCAGTATTACATTATTGAAGTAAATGCCAGACTGTCCCGATCCTCTGCTTTAGCCAGTAAAGCCACAGGTTATCCATTAGCGTATATAGCAGCCAAGCTGGCCTTGGGGAAACCTCTGCCCTCGTTGAAAAACTCTGTGACTGGTGAAACCACGGCATGCTTTGAGCCAAGTTTGGATTATTGTGTGGTCAAAATTCCACGCTGGGATCTGAGAAAGTTTTCTCGTGTCTCAACAAAGGTAGGCAACCTTTGACTAGATGTTTAAGATTTAAATTGTACACAATCTTTAACCAAATTTGAAAGTTGTCTGTGTATGATTCAATTAAGATATCATTTTGTGCAAAATACAATATTGCATTTCAAACATCTAGCTTATTTGACTGTGGGTTGATCTGCTTGTTTTTATTTCAACACATTTATTTGTCCTCAGATTGGCAGCTCCATGAAAAGTGTTGGTGAGGTCATGGCCATTGGACGGAGATTTGAAGAAGCGTTTCAAAAGGCACTTCGGATGATGGATGAGTGTGTCTTGGGCTTTGAGCCGAACAATCATGAGCCCTGTGCCAAGGTAAGCTGTGTATCAGGATTCGGGAGTACAGTAAAAATATCAATGTCCTTGAAACCCGCAGCTGTGAGTAGGATGTTGCTCAATATCTTTGTTAATGAACTGCAGGTTATTTATAGTTTGTGAATGAGATGATTGAGTTAAAACAAATTATATGACAGCAGACTCGGTAACTTCTTGATTCGATTGATTTTTGCTGCATTTTTTTGTTTTTTACTTTTTTTAGGAACTCCGAGATCCCACAGACAAAAGAATATTTGTTTTGGCTGCTGCATTGAAAGAAAACTGGACAATTGAACGATTGTATGAGTTAACCAAAATTGACAGATGGTTTTTGTATAAATTCAAAAATGTTATTGACAAGATGGTGGAGCTAGAATCCTACAGAGGAAAAGTGAGTTCACAAATTTTCAGATTCAAAGGGTCCATTTTCTTCTATTGTCATGTGTCTTTATGTGAGCTTATGTCCAAGAACTGAAGCTATTGGTATTTAAGTAAAAGCCATATATAATTCAGGAATTTAGGTTCATTGGGAAAGAGTGGTAAATACTCATTTTTATTCAGAATCCCTTCATTGCAACTTTTTAGGGTCCTTACCTTAAGGTGAGTTCCTGGGTTCAAACGATGGTACAGGAACTTTACTCAAAATTTGGATGTTCTTATTACTGTTACATATTTTTGTCAAAGGTATAGGCCCTTGTGAAATGCAGAGGAAAATAACTTGTCTGTGCAAGATGTACTTCATTGTAAGTAGTTATATATGTATCTCAGCTCTATTCCCTTCCTCAAAAATGGGAAATTGTCATCATGCTACAAAGAAGAAAAAGCCTGGTTCTATGTCTTTGCTATTCCCCTGCCACTGGTGGGAAGCATTGACATGTGAGTATAAGCACTGGTAAGGGATATGAATAAAGTGTAAACACTCTTATTTGGATCTGTACCATGGGAAGCATTTGAAAGAAATGTTTCTTTATATTTTAAACGTTGAACATACTTTTCTGTTAATTGATCTTATATACATATTGATGATCAGTCTATAAGTTACCTTTGCAGATGATCATTTCTTGTTGAAAAACCTGTATTTCAGCCCACTGAGATACCTATGGAAATTCTTCTGGCAGCCAAACAACTTGGGTATAGTGATCAGCAGATAGCCAAGGCTGCTCATAGGTAAAAATTCATTCTTTTATTTTACTTAAAGCATGTAATCCACTATCACCCTTCAAGAGACAAGATCCTTTCCCTACAGTTCTTTTCCTGATTTTTGTGTACCAAAGCTTCTTGTTCATTATAATTTTTCTGTATTTTATAGCTACGTTTGATAGTGGATATGAATAATTCCCAAGTTTGGTGCAAAGAATGATGCCAGTTGTGAGGACATAATGAGGTTCAAAGAATTTTTGAATTGAGTCTTTGTTTCCTTGTATATCAGTGTTTGTTTTGAGAAAACTTTGATCTGTGAGCACATCTTAGAACACGGCATATAATTTTGCCCAAAAAGCCCTACTTTAGTTAGAGCCAACATCTGGTTGTATTGACACCGCCCACTGCATTCCATCACTCAACGCTGGGCAGTAGCATGAAAATGAAAACATCACACTATTTTGAACATATCGTGTTCGTGTCATTAATTAGCGATGCGCTACGGGGGTCGGTACCGATGCTTAATTCATTATTACCATATCTATCGAAAGCTCAAGACGTCTTGTGCATTTTAGTGAAAGGCCGGTGCTTTTACGATAATTCGTTGAAAAGTTACAAAGCGGTGTAAAAAGTGTCAATTTTATTCAACATTCGTTCTTTTTCACACTAATTATCTATCTTTTTTTGTCAATTACGACATTCTGCATTGCCGGAACAAAATGATTTTACTCTAACGTGAAGTGTGAACATTGAATTTTGTGACAGTGTAATTTTTATCATGTTAGCAAGTTTCTAGATGCCGTTTGTGAGCGGTTTTTATTCAAAACACATACAAACAGCAATAAACGATTACATGAAAGAATACAGATGAGAACTTCCAAATAAAGTCATCCCAAAACAACGTTTATTAAAGCATCACTGACTTCCATACATTGTGACACACACATTTGGATTCGGGTTGTTGGGAGAACAAGGGACGGAATGTAGCCATCAAATCATTGCAAAGATGAAAAAAGAGATTTTGGCGTTACAAATGACTTGCAAAAACTCCACTTTATCCTTACTTGTACATATCACTGACAGTGTTACCCCACCCTTTCATTTTTCGCCCCCCACCCACCTCCCATCCCCCTTTCCCTACTCTGACCTTTGTTTTGTGAAACACTTATTATACAAAACAAACACTTTCTTTCTTACTTTCTTATCTAGTTCCCTTTTACCATCACAGCATAGGGCCAGCACTATGAGTGCTGAATTTTTATGGATCAAGATATTAAGCCATGCAGGTGATCAAACCACTGTGAATACAAAACAAACAGATGGATTAATAAACCTGTTCCTGGATAGAATCAATCACCAAGCCATTTTGTTGTATGACACTTTAACTTTAGTGGATAACGATCGGACCATCCACACTTTGACATTGAAGAAAAGATCATCGCTGGAGCAACTAATAATGATGCTCCCAACACTAATTTTTGTGTGTAACTGCATGCATGTATTAACAATTTACTGTCAAAGTTTCATGAAGATCCGGCAATACATTCTAATTAGAACTAATCGCGTGTAGGACAACATAAAAACAGCACATATATTTGGGCGGACGTAGCGTGGTTACAATTAGAGGCGAGATTTCAAAAATTCTCACAGACATAGATTAGCATTATTACTATCTAGATACCAAAATTATTATTTTTTCTAGGTTCCGTGTTCGTAGGTATTGTGTAGAAAACAGTAATTTAATGATGACAACCCGTAGCGCATGGCACATGGTCAACGTGACCTACCTACACGACCGTGGTAAACTAAAGCATTGCTGAAAATTGAAATTATTTTTCTTCAAGAGAAAGAAAAAGTATAACAATATCTCATTAAACAGAGAATCATCTCAAGCCTAAGGGTCTCCTTTGTTTTAGGATTTTTGAGAATAGATGACTGACCACATTTTATGAAAACGTGTTTCTTTATGCTTCATTTTCATTCTCTGTACTGAGTTTTTAAAATTTCAATGATATAGTTCTGTTACCAAGGATAATCATTATAATGCAGAGTCTTTTTTTCAGCACAGAGCTTGTGATCCGCAAACATCGGTATGACCATGGAGTCATTCCGTGGGTGAGACAGATTGACACTGTTGCAGCAGAGTGGCCAGCTAGCACCAACTATCTGTACCTGACATACAGCGGCATGGAGCATGATCTACCTTTCCCTGGAGAGTACACCATGGTCCTAGGCTCTGGCGTTTATCGTATTGGCAGTAGTGTTGAATTTGACTGGTGTGCTGTCAACTGTATTCGTACACTTAGAGATGTATGTTTATAGTGCTCATATTATTTTATTTCCATAGCCCAGAGGGGCAAATTTTCCCAGTTCCTACTAGTTGAGGGATAGTTGAGCCATAAGGCAACAGTAATTTGTTTATTAGACCTTGTCTAATGATTAATAGTGTTCAGTGTATTGCTCATTGCTGATTGATTGCCTGCTTGCCCGAAACGGAAGAACAGTAGAGAAGAATAGAAAAAAACCTCTAATAAAGATGATAATAATATAAGGACACAGAATGTTTCGGGCATTTGCCTTCTTCATCAAATAGGAAAAAAAATCAGCTTGAAACCCTTGGATTTAAAGCATTTCTAGCTCATGTTTGACCACACAAGGTAGTTTGGGAGCCTGGAATCAGAATTATAGGCGTTTTGGTCACCATTTGTGTTAGAACATAGAGCTGGCGCCAACACTGCTTTGCAGTATTAATTGGGCTTGATCAAAGCAACAGAATCTTTCATTCTCTCTCCCATTATTTGGTTACTCCATCCTTTGCCTTACAATTAATTCTCTTATAGAAAGAAAAGTGTTTCTAAAACATTTATTGTTTTTTTTAAAACTTTTTCCTGTTTGCCATAATGTTTGGCTTTGATGCCTTTTTTTTCTATTTAAAAAAAATCAAGAGCTTCCAACACACACTCTTTTCTTCATATTATCTCTCATTTTGTTGTGTGTATAGATGGGTCACAAGACCATCATGGTGAACTATAACCCTGAGACTGTCAGCACAGACTATGACATGTGTGATCGTCTCTACTTTGATGAGATTTCATTTGAGGTAATGGTTTTTCTTTGCTTATTGCAAGTCCAAGATTTTTGTATTTACTTGCAAAGACTAATTTATTTCATGTGATATGATGGTTAGTCAATTTTTATTTCCAATTTCAGTTAGTAGTCAAAGCTATTTGAGTTTAAAAAATAAAGGGAAGTAATGCTAAGCTAATTACTTTGACGCTCAACACAAAAATATTGTTAGCTTAAAGCATAATTCTGTTTAGCTTGATGGAAAGGTGATTTACGCGCTTTTCCATCTTTCAAGACATTCAGTAATACATAAATGAACCGAAAATTCACCTGTAGTTTATTTTTCTCTAGTTTCCCTGCATGGAATTCTGTGTGGCTTTATCTTTAGAAATAGTTTTACACCTTAGTAGTCTTTGTTGAATGGATTGTTGTATTCTGTATTTTTCCTTAGACTGTGATGGATATTTACAACCTGGAGAATCCCTCTGGCATCATCCTGTCCATGGGAGGTCAACTGCCCAACAACATTGCCATGGATCTACACAGACAACAGGTGTGTTCTTACAATCACTTTGACCAAGCTGCATTACCAAAGATGATAAATGCATAAGATAGACAACTGAACATCTTTTACTATATAATGAGTGAGGACAAAATAAGAGTTGTCCCCTTGGATTGATGTAGGTTTTTTTTTTTTACATGAGTTCTACTCATGACAGTTTCATAAATTTCCGATTTCAACAGAAGGCAGTAGCAGAGTTTTTGTAATCGAAACATTAGCACACAAAGGAAACATCACTCCCTTGCTGACCTCGGTAAAAAGGCTTGAGTCGTGTATCTTATTATTGACAATCATTGGCATTACTTTTAATCTTAGTAACTGCTCCTCTATATCTTTCAACTTAAATGTAACATGCATTCTTGCCCATGATCGCAAATCTGATAATATGTACTCAGACAAATTCAAATAAGACATTTAATTGCTCTATTTGAACTAAGGGCATTTTTTTAACACTCCAATATCAATAAAACTCCAGAGGTTTTTAAAAAAGATATTATCACCGTTCACGGTATCTTGCAGTAATTTGTTTCTTTTCGTAATTGTTTTAGGGAATAACTGAATGATATTTTGTTATGCAGTCTCGTTTTAAAGTAAAGATCAAAAACGTTGTTATTGAAAGTTGTATGCACTTATTTATTTTTGTGCTTTCAAGACTTCTTCACCTTATGAGAAGGGACACTTGAAATAATTTAATTTAATGATATGAAACTTGTGAGACTATTTGTTTTTGTATTTGCAATATTTCGTCTTTCAGGCTGTTATCCTTGGCACTTCCCCTGACAGTATTGACAATGCAGAGAACAGGTTTAAATTTTCCAGAATGTTGGACAATCTCAACATCAACCAACCCAAGTGGAAGGAACTCTCTACGTATGAGGTGATAATAACAGGAATAGAATTCTAAGAATTGTCTCCATATTTTGCTTTGTTTCGTGTATTTTTCTGACAGAACCATGGAGATTCACATGGAATCTTCTGAAACCCCCTCTATATGACCTTTCTGTGATGAAAACTTCAAACTTTAGAAATTAAAAAAATATTTTTAATAGAAAATACTCATGTGGAGTTTGCATTTGTTCAAATATATTCAAGAATTTTACTTATCTCCAGTTGTTAATAAAATATGATAATGTTTTTTATTAAACACTGTGAAATGCCATTAGATTCATTGAGTTTGCTTTTTAAAATGTGTTGTATGGCTTCTCAAAGTGTACTTGAATTGTGGGCAGTCATTTTTGCATACCTTTCAGCATCTTTATTGATGGTGAAAAACAATAAATGTTGATTTCCGTTTTTAATATCTTTCTCTGTTGAAAAGGGTGTAAAATGGAAAAGCTTACTTTTATAATTTTTAAAATTAATTTTTATTTCTATCCTTAGTCTGCCAAAGAGTTTTGTGAAAAAGTGGGCTTCCCGTGCTTGATTCGGCCTTCCTATGTCCTGAGTGGAGCTGCAATGAATGTTGCCATGACGCCATCAGACTTGGAGAATTACCTCACACAAGCCTCGGCTGTATCAAAAGAACACCCTGTGGTCATTTCTAAGTTTATCTTGGATGCTAAGGTAGGAAATTGGTTTGATGGGGGGGGGGGTTTGTAGGGTGGCGGTAACACTTTCACTTTGTGAGCAGATGGGACAGGATTCAAATCTCTGTGCTGACGAGGGGATTTTGCCCTTTGAACTTTCTCGAGTTTTAATTTTTACTATGATCTTTTCCTTTCTACTAAGTTCTTGTATTTATCTCAGATTTTAAAAATTCATCTTTAAGTGATTAAAAATTGAATTTGCAGGCTTGAAAAGGAATGTTGAATAATTTACAGATGTGCTATTTCTATTATAGGAAATAGATGTTGATGCTGTGGCGGATGATGGGGAAGTTGTATGTATGGCAGTATCAGAGCATGTGGAGAATGCAGGAGTTCACTCCGGAGATGCCACTCTGGTTACGCCAGCACAGGACTTGAATGAAGAAACCCTGGCCAAGATCAAAGCTATCTGTTGCGCAATTGGAAGAGCCTTGGATGTGACGGGTCCTTTCAACCTGCAACTCATTGCCAAGGTAGGTTGTTGGCATTTCTCTTTATATCTGTATAAAAAGCAGAGGCTGGCTTTCTAGGTTGTGTCCAATTTCCAATTCATTCCAACTTACTTCTCTAGGTCATTGAAATGGTTGGTTTATTTTTACTGGCCATCTGATGTAAATAACTTCTGTTGCTGGTTTCTGAGTTTTAGTCCTACAAAGTGAGGAGATGCATACCTTGACTATCGATGTATTGGAGATGGAGTACTAGCTCTGTTTGATGGGACAAAAAGCAAGAGGTCCTGTTGTTATCCTAGCCCTCTCAGGTGGGGCAAAGTCAAGAGGTTGTGTTGTCATCCTAGCCTTTTCAGATGGGGCCAAATGCAAGAGGTCATGTAGTTATGCTAAGATCTTGTAAGATACCATTGAAAATAGCAGCTAGTACAGAGAGTTGATTAACTTGCAGGATCCATCCCAAAACAGTTATGTCATCAAATCTCTGTGTATCATTGTAAACCTAACTTTTTACACTTGATTCTTTCAGGACAATCATTTGAAGGTGATTGAGTGCAATGTGCGTGTGTCTCGCTCATTCCCATTTGTGTCCAAAGCTTTGGGGCATGACTTTGTCTCCATGGCAACCCAGGTGATGATGGGAGAGAATCCAGAACCTGTGAACGTCATGCGTGGCTGCGGCAAGGTGGCTGTCAAGGTAATTGTCATTACAATGGATTTTAATGTATTCGAATCCCAGTGTGGGATAATGTCCTGTAGAAAGTGTGTCATCAAATGTGTTATGATTAATTCATCTTAGTTTGAACCTCAGTTTTTATTGTTTGTGGTGAGTGCAGCAACAGACCACAGTGGGTTGATCACCTGCCTGGCTTTATATCTTGATCCAGAGAAAACCAGCCTCATAGTGCTGGCCCTACACTGTAATGGTAGAAGGGAATTGGATAAGTAAGTAAGCAGCAACAGAAATCAAGCCATGATTATCTATATACTCTGCAGGTACCAGTATTCTCTTTCTCCCGTCTACAAGGAGCTGATGTTTTGTTGGGAGTTGAGATGGCAAGCACAGGAGAAGTAGCAGGGTTTGGAGAGAACAGATATGAAGCTTACCTCAAAGCTTTACTCAGCACAGGATTTACGATTCCAAAGAAGAATATTCTCCTCTCAATTGGAAGTTTCAAGGTGAGTAGTGTTGTTGTAGTTTGTATGGAAACTGTAAAGAAGAAGAACACTTATATAGCGCATATCCACGAAGTTCATCATGCTCTATGCGCTTTACAATGTATAGTTT
>JARBEQ010256631.1:0-10753 GCA_030265355.1 Tritonia tetraquetra
ATTCTTGACAACCTTGTTGTGCATCAGACCTTTACATATTTTGATTCGATATTTTTTATTGATTTCTCTTTCTACATTCTAGTGTTTGTGTTCGTTCGTTTTTGTTTTTTGTCTGCATTTTTGTTGTTGTGTCCAGCTGAGGAATGGTTTTACCCGAAACGTTCTGTATCTTTGTTATTGTCTTTATTGGAAGCTTTCTACATTTTTTCTGTATTTTTTCAACATCCAGATGTGTGGAAGACCATCTTATTCACCAAATGGGGTTGAGAATAGGGCTGGCCCCAACACTGCTTTTGGGCATTAATGAGGTACGATCAAACAAAACATATATTATATCTTATTCTTTTGTTAAATATTCTTCTTTAATTTCACAATTTTCAGAAAAAAATAAAATATATCTCACACTGAGTGTGGCCAAATTTGAAAAAAAAAAGAAATCAATTAAAATACAAATGGAATGCTTTTGATACAAGGGACGGAAAATATTATAACGGCATGAAATAAGTGCTGATACATTAATCTGTGTTCAATTGTATTATCCTTTTCTCAACATTTCAACATTTTTGAGGCTCTGAACTGGATAAGGAAATCTCATTCAAGCTCATTAGTGACACACATTGTCCACCCAGTCACTGACTTGACTCGATATTTGTTTTGTTTGATCGAGCCCCATTAATATCACAGAGCAGTGTTGGGGCCAGCAATATGTTCAGCCATGAAAGGCAAACAAGATACCTGCCATAACATGACTAAACACTGAGCCGAAAACTTCTTGGACAAAAGAGTTTGAGACAAGCAGGTGATCAGCCCACTCTGTCGACTCGATATGGTAAAACATGATATCACCTGCAATTTAAATGTTGATTCTTTACCTTAAAAGGGTATGACATTCTTCCCTGCCATTGCTATTGGATGAATCGATATCTAAATCAAGCAAGGTAGGAACAGCTTTAAGTGCCAGAAATACACAGAAAAATAGCCATAGAAAGAAAAGTGGAAAAGTCGACAGTGGGAATCGAACCCACACCACGGCGTACAACAACACCGCCTAGCCAGAGAAAGAGGCCACGCTCTAACCAACTGAGCTAATTAGCCACCCCACTTGTGTTTTTCTGGCACTTAAAACACTTTCCTACCTTGCTTGATCATTTTCTAGTGCCTGCTCCGCTTCAATTCATTAATATGTAAATCAGTCGGACAATAACCATTAACCCTTTGGACCCGGGACACTGGTTTACTGGTACGTGTCACTTCTGTTTTATCACATTATACCCCCAAGGAGTGTTGTGGCCAGCTCCATGTCCAGCATTGCTGAACACAGAGCTGGAAAAAAAACTCTGGGTCAGGTAGATAGGGCAAGCAGGTGATCGGCCCACTGTACCCCGAACCTTGAACGGCACAATGAGCGTGAGGGGCACACACCAGGGAGAAAAGGTGCGCACAATTGAGAAATGTCTGCGCACACCAACAACAGCACACATACAATACAGTAAAACCCTGTTATACCGCCCCTCGTTAAACCACCATTCTCGATTACCTACAACCTGCTTTGGGCTACGGTACGGACTGGAGAATTGGTTCACTCAAACCTTTCCCTAAAACGCCATTCTCTTTATAACGCCAACTTTCTTTTGGTCCTAGCTTTGGTGGTATAACAAGGTTTCACTGTATTTTTTTTTGAAAGTTCCAGGATCTAATTGAAGTCAAACTTTGCACAACAACAAAAATTTGCGCACACAGACTAGAACAAAATTAGAGGGAACATTGATGAGTTGTAATAATATTTTCCCCCAATCTATAAACTGAGAGAATTGTTTGGTGAGGTATATTTTATCAAATGAAAACATCAACTTTCAGTTTTAATAACTTATTGGACGGAGTAGAACGTTCAATTGATATTGTAAGTTTATGCGTACCGTGGAACACGTTTAAACCGAAAGTGACGGGACCGGTCAATGTATTTCGGTTTAGAGGTCTTTTCTGTTTAGCGCTAGTCAAAGACAAAGAGAAGAAAAGATCGGGGATTCCAAATCCTTTTGGTTTGTCGATCTTTTTGGTTTCACCGTTTTCGGTTTAAACGTGTTCCACTGTATTAAGATAAAAAATATATAAAAATAGGTTAAAGATCTCTAAAAAAAAAACAACCCAAAAAAACATTCAGTTATTTCAAACATCTATAAAATGGTGATTGTGAGGTACGCAAATCAGAATAGTAGTAGGCTATAATAAAATATTGTAAATTATAATGTAAGACATATTTGTTTTGTTAAAAATTGAGCAATCAAAATGTAACAAAAACAGAGAGGTATTGAAGGCTTACAGTAAATCAAACCTTTCATAAACAAGAGTAACCTCCAGCTATTTCAATTTCAACAGCTGTTCCAAAAATTCCAGGAAGAAAATAAATATCCTTACAAGAATTCTTAGAAAAAAAGATTCTTCACAAAAATCTTAGAAAAAAATAAATATCAAAATCAGCAGATGTGTGGTGTACAAAATGACCATTCAAAAAAAGAGAAAGAAACAGATAGAGTGAGTGAAAAGGCAAGTCATAGTGAGAGAATTGATCAGATATCAGATAATGAATGAAATAAAGTCTACAGCTTCCATGGGAATGAAATCGTCATTGATGACGATAAGGTGCGACTAGCAGTTTCTTCTAGCACTCTGTCACCAAGCGTACCCCGCAGCACTGGAGTACCCCCTGCACTGTTTTTAACGGCCCTAACACATAGTTAAGTTCAGAAGGTTTACACAGTTAGCAGCTAATCAAAGCTTCCTACCTTT
This sequence comes from Tritonia tetraquetra, assembly GCA_030265355.1. Classification (NCBI taxonomy): domain Eukaryota; kingdom Metazoa; phylum Mollusca; class Gastropoda; order Nudibranchia; family Tritoniidae; genus Tritonia; species Tritonia tetraquetra. The sequence continues at coordinate 2,788 of JARBEQ010256631.1, forward strand.
CTTTCTTTATCATTTCCTTTGTTTACTTTCGGTGCAAAGCAAATTTTGGTGTACACATTACATAACACATAGTTTTCACTTTCTCCTCTGCGTTCTCCAGGAACCCTCCTCATCATTTTGCATGAATTAGGTACAAGAAAATTTTGTTGTTTGTTTATTTGATCAAACCCCATTAATACCGCTGAGCAGTGTTGGGGCCAGCCCTATGTTCAGCCATGAAAGGCACCCAAGACACCTGCAATAAATGCATTCATCCCAATGACCAAACTCAACTGAACACAGAGCTGGAAATTCTATGGATCAAAGAATTTTAGAGAAGCAGGTGATCAGCCTGCTGATCTTTACTGGCACCCTGACCAATACCCTGAGCAGTATTAATCAAAGACAGGCCAATAAACAAATTACTGTAGCCCTTGAGGGTACCCCCTCAGCAATTGATAAAAATTGTGAGGTTCTCCCACTCTGGGCAAAATTTGCCTTTGTGAAAACTGAAGTACAAGAAAGTTTTACAATCATAAATAAACTATATGATAATTTCATAACATTATAGTCAACCTCTCCCCTCCTTATTCAAATCTAGATATACTACTCTCTAAGATTTCTTAGATTTAAGAACATCTAGTATTATTTTCAAACACAGCATTACCCGTATAGTAAAATGCTCAGTTAAAAATTTTATCAATCATGGTCTGAAATTGATGGATAAACATCTTCTATAAATATTGACACAATTTTGACTCTAACATCCTAATACTTTTCCAATAAATAGGATTATGATGTAATTTTTTATAAAAAATCTTTAATTATCAAAATAACAAACAAAAACGAAAAATGTGTTTTTTTTATCGCAGCACATCAGTGTGAAATATTCAAAGACATTTGGTATCAAGGCATAGATCTTATAACTATCACCCAAGGTGACAATGGCACTCCACAAGAAACTGTCATTCAACTCAGAATTTGTCATTGAGCCATCTATATGTGTTTTAGGATTAGGAATTCTTTAGCGCCAAGATACCAAGTGAGAAACATTGTGAGTGGCTACTAAAAAATCAACGAGCTTATATAATATCATATCATTGCTATATAATTAAAAGTATTAATTTCTGTCATTGAATCTTTAGACCCAGATGGTGGAACAGATTGCATAGATACAGCATAGGTGTATAGATATGTACATGATTATATTCATAGCAAGCAAAACAAAATGTACAAATTAAAAATGAACTCACATAAATGAATTTAAAAAAAAAAAATGTGACCATTCAAAAATCAAAATCCTTGATTTGAGAGCAAGGGCCAAGGCATGATATATTTAATACATGGGGCATAATTATTATGATTTTAAAGCAAAAAGCATACACAAGTGGTAATATATATTTTACATTTCAAAGAACATATCGTTGGTTCAAGTCTCTACTGAACTCGTAAGTCCGAATTGGGCTACTCTATAGGAAAGGGAAAAAACAACCTTCTTGCGTACAGGATCATGCGACAATATAACACATTTCTATTGGTCAGAACAGCAATATATTTATAGAGATGATGCTTGAAGCTTCACCGTGTCTTTTCGGGGTTAAAAAAAAATTCAACCATCACGGATTTATGAGTCTAGAGACTTGAACCAACAATATATGAAATTATATACATATTGTATGGTGACATACCCTTCAATCTTTCTTTCTTTATCAATTCCTGTCATAAATTTCGGTGTCAGGTTACATATATTTAATATGATATTGATTTCAGTGTACAGAGAGTGCAAGGGATATTATGGGATGCAATAGATAGCAAAGCAAAGAGCAACAAACAGTTAGATAGGTGAAATCACGCAGGCTTATTATTGATATGAAATAAGAGAGAAAAGGCAAGAAATTGAAGGCAGCAACTGAGAGTAAGAATGTCTGTAAGAAAAAAATATCAGAATGATTAGAATTTTTAAAAAATAAATTATTCATCATTATCCGAAGCTACAAAAAAAAAAGAAGTAAAAAAAAAAAGAATTTTTTTTTTTGGAATGAAGAGAGAGGGATACATTTTTTGATGAAGTGATGAATGATAATATGATAAACAAAATCAAAATGTAAATCGTTTCTATGTTACAGGATATCACAGCCGTGTTTGGGTTTGGGGCAGACCATTCCTGATTGGAGGCAGGCAAGATAAACAAGTCAACAGGATACGGGACACACTAAACACGAGGCAAAGAGACACATTGGACGAACGACAATTTATATACAAAGGTCAAGGCCTCATAAATCAAAACAAACAAGACAAATTAAGCCCTTCTATGCCTTGAATTTTGTTTCAATTTTCACAGCATCAAAATGAATTACAAAAAGACACCATATAAGTCCTTGGTTCTTCAAGAATTAAAAATCAAATCAAACTAATGATATATTTTGAAGTCAAGATAATTCTAAAACCTCCATTTTCAAATGGATACAAAAGGCAAAGCAGGTAAAAAAAAAAATCAATAATAATAAAACATAGACAAGACAAGGCACCAGAAATACATTGTTTATCTGTTCCACTCTCCATCATTCCCGAGCCTTGGCAGTGTTGGGCATTTACACACAACATCACACAAACATACCAACACACACAACATCACACAAAAATACCAACACACACAACATCACACAAAAATACCAACACACACAACATCACACAAAAATACCAACACACACAATATCACACAAAAATACCAACACACACAACATCACACAAAATACCAACAAACACAACATAACACAAAATACCAAAACACACAACATAACACACAATACAAACATGTGAGAGGTATAGTGAACAAATAAAATCATAAACTATTCATACCCTTCATTACAAAAGTTGCTACAACATTTATAAGAAATGATCCGAAACAAAAAAGTCGTTTTGAAAATGATTACCATTGTATAAAACCTTCTCCAATCTTCGTAAATAATAAAAGTAATTGTTTCGGATGAACTGTTTACGATTCTATTCACGGACAATCATTGGGAGAGGTTAACAAACGATTCATTTCATACAAACATTTCCATTTTGACAAAACACACAACAGACAAGCAAAATGCCCTGCTTATTTCTTTGAATCTAGCCAAAAAAGTCTTTAATATCTCAAAAACTGATAAGTTTTGACATCAAATTATTTTCTCAGGGGGTGGATAGAAAAATAGGATTGGCAGCAGATATATACAGATAAATATTCCAAGTTGGTGACATTTTAAGCAGGTGAGTATATCATAATAAGCATAGTGCATATATTAGAGAGGTGAGGTGGTCGAGTGGTCTAGACATCACTGAGGATCTATATAAGAATAATATTATTGTGGTTGGTGATTACATTCTACATTAACTCTCAGGTTATTAGACAAAAGGGAATTAATTGACCTCATTTCAAGTCCAGGTGATATAATCCAGTGATGAGCAATCTCGCAGTCATTTCAGTTATTTGGTGGTAGTTTTTGTTTTTTAACAAACTTAATGATAAATTATTACAATCACAATATCCAAAGTTTACGCAAAAATTACTCTATGCTTCGTTACCAATTTTGTGTTGTGATTAATACTTTATAAATATTTGTGGCATTGGACAGAACATATACATATACACGTGTAATATTACGTGATTCACACAGATACATATAAAGCATATAATAATAATACAAGCTCATTAATAAATACAATGCATAGAAAATAAATACAATATTTGGGAGGTGAAAATGTTGAGTGGAGAGGAATCCAATTCATAAAATGAAGAGGAAAAATTGTCACATAATAATAAAGCCACTGAACTGGTCTTGGGTTTGGCTCTTGTTAATAATATTACAACTGTTTTTGGAACATATTTCTTTTTCCTTTTTTTTCTTTCCTCTCTTGATTTCATTGTTACAGCGAGTCTGAAGAAATCAAAACAAGCGATAACAAACGAGGCACGTCTGATCTCTTAATGTTGAAAAAAAAATGATTTGATTCTAGAATTTTTATTCTTTTGGTATTAGTTGATTAAACTTTATTTTTTTCTAATAATTCAACATCCTCAACAGGTTGTTTTAAAATATTGTTTAGCATTCATTGTCCTTGATCAAGCCAGAATGGTAAAATATTTTCTAGACAATTCTCCATACAACAGATTCACAGAAAACATAATTAAAGACATCGCATAAAACAGTGCACTACCGTTACTTCTTTCTCACATGACAACACCTTTTAAATTCTTGATTGACTTAGTTCAGACTGACAAGTCCGTTTCACTGCAGCCACATTTTTTCTGATACCAAGGAGAAGTCAATGTAACGGGAGTGCACTGTAACACAATTCCACCATCTGGGTCATAAACAATTCAAAATGTTGTTTTGGATTTAAAGTTAATGTCTTTTACCGATATTCAAGTTTTCAAACTTTGAGAACTTATTTCATAATTTGATGTATAAATTGTCCTTGTTTATATTTTTTTTTAAACTTACACTTGAAAAAAAAAAGAAAAAATTATTCCTTTAAAATATCGAAGTAGTAGCAAGCTGGATGTATCTTGAGTTGAAGAAATTCTCACACATGAATCAATTCTTCATCAAATTTGTGGGGATAGTACAGGTTAAGGCAGGGCTAATGGATGCTGTGCCCCCAAAAAATAAAAATATATGGTATCGCAGTCACAAGGACACTTGCCACACACACCTTGTGCGTCATGGGATCTGGAAAAAGACAGATTTCCCCGGTCTATCTCAGCGCATAGTATGAGCCTGGACTCGAACCCGGTACCATTGAGGGTACTAGTCAAGTGGCAAGACCACTCGACCACGCTGCCACCCAAAAGTCAGGAAAAATGGATTCTGTGACCAAAAGGATAGCGTCAGAATCTGCCATGTTTTCATTTACCTCATCAAATCGAAGGAAAATCATGATGTAAAATAGGAGCAACTTGAATCTTCATTATCTAAAGGAAATATAAATCCCATGGAAACTGAACCTATTTCTAAAGTAATGGTCATGGTGCCAGTCGATGACTGAAGTATGTCTGCAGCTAAATTCCATGAAGGATTTACAGCTTCAACCCTCCATCAAACTCCAAATATATATTATTGTTGCTGCTGTATTCTATCCTCCTAAGTCTGGTTTTGTGAACTGTTCACAAGTCATAAAATACTGAACAATGACTGTACCTGTCTCAGCCAAATTGAATAGACGTTTAAATTATTTATCTGAAAGAAGGAAGGCTTTTCATTGATTTAATTTGACCATAATAATAATTAATAATAAGTAATAGATCGTACAATAAAGGCTGTAATTTCCCATGCAATATGATCAGACTTGATTGGATAAAAATCTGCAAAGACGTTATGTTGTATACAGGACTGAAGCAGAAACAGCAATACACATTGTATCCATAAGAGACGTCTTCTTTTCCTGGCATGTTTAAACTGGCACACGTGCCATAACTGTCCAGGCTTATTGCCGGGAAGAATGAACAGTGAAGAGTTAAGCGGAGCTACAAAACCTTGAGACTTGCACTCGTCGTGTATGAAAAAGAAAAGATCTTAAATCAAGCTCAAATGTTTTTTTTCTCCAAATTTCCGTCATGAGTCATACGAATGCTAGGCAAATCATCCTGATTGATATTCTAATTAAAACTTCTCAGGAAAATTGGTCTCATCATATTATCATTTCAAGCTTTTTGGTATGACCTTGGGTGGGGGGTTAGAGTTGATAGCGCTGTGACGTGAAATGCGAGAAAAGGAATGAAGACACCAAGTACTGGTTGGAATACTGAATAGAACGTGAGCAAAAATCTAAAAGACAAACAAGACACAGTGCATCAACACAGAGTATTTCCATGGTTTATTTCAATAACTCTGGTATCATCGGAAATCATTCAATATAAATAAGTAATATATATTCAATATTTCATACCATATTCAATGTTACATTTGATTTGAAGAGATCAGTAACAAAATGTTGAATACTTATTGAGTTATAAAAATGCTCTTTCTTGTAAAAGTAACTCTCCTGAACTGAGAGTTAAAAATGAATAATCAAATCTCAATCAAATTGCACTGGTGCAAAATAAAAAAAAATATAAAAATGTTGACAGATTTTATTTAAAAATGTAAAAGTAAATTGTGAACAAAAATGTTAAAATGAAAAAAAATAAAAGATTACATATTCATACTGAAAGGTTAAAAAGGGGTAGAAAATTCTGATTTCAGCACTAAGACTAAGACTGATAGAGAAATATCAATATCTATTTACACATTTTTACATGTAACATTTATTTACATAAAGAAACAGTCTGTTTTATATTCAACAGTGTCGTCAATTGTCTTGTTGTTGTTTTTTGGTCCTATCTAAATAACAAATTAACGTTTACAGCAAAGAAAAATATGAATAAATAATACGGTCTTGAAAATGTTTACAGTAGTACACAGGTAGAAGATTTCTTTTTGTTTTGGTCACTTTTAGCGGAGCGAGGGGTTTTCTTGGAATGGGATGAGTGACTCGATGAACTTGACCTTCGAGAGGATTTGCCTTTCTCTTCTTCTTTTTTCTTTTTCTCTTCCTCGGCTTTCTGTTTAGCTTCCTCCAATTCCTTTTCTTTTTTCTGTTTCGCTTCGTCAACTTTCTCTTTTTTGTTTTCGTCGTCGTCACTAGAAGAACTAGAAGAACTGCTACTTGAGGTATCATCATCTGGTATCAAAATAAATAAATAAAAACTTGGCATATCTTTGATATTTTTATTGAAAAGTAGAGAATTGAAGAAAAGACACTAGGACTAGAAGAAGAACTGCTACTTGAGGAATCTTCCTCTGGTATCAAAATAAATAGATAAAAACTTGGTATATCTTTAATATTTTTATTGAAAAGTAGAGAATTGAAAAAAAGACACTAGGACTAGAAGAAGAACAGCTACTTGAGGAATCTTCCTCTGGTATCAAAATAAATAGATAAAAACTTGGTATATCTTTAATATTTTTATTGAAAAGTAGAGAATTGAAAAAAAGACACTAGGACTAAAAGAACTGCTACTATAAAGCGCATAGAGCATGACTTGGTTGTGGATATGCGATAAATAAATGCTTTGTATCATTATTATTATTATCATTATTACTTGAGGTATCTTCATTTGATATAAAATGAAAATAAAAATTTGGTATATCTTTAATATCTTTATTGAAAAGTAGAGAATTGAAAAAAAAGACCTAATGCTCAAGGGACCAGCGTTTAATCCTTTGGTTGCTAAGTCTATTTGGTTGCTAAGTCTATTTGGACTAAAATGCATTTTTAAAGATGGAACTTATGGGGAAAATTAATAACTCTATAACTGCATGTTACAAGGAAATGAAATAAAACTTCCAGGGTAGTTAATTTTAGGCATGGACTCAAAATAAATTACATCAAATATGCAAATTAGATCACATGGCTTTGGCAGTCATCTTGAATAGCTAATCAACATGCATAATTTGCAAATATCAGGCGTTCTTGCTATTTTTTTGTCTTGAAAAAGCTGTGGGTGAATTATTTTGTGATTGGAATTATTAAATCGATGAATAAATATTGAAATCCAGTTTAAAAATTGAGTCTATGTCATTAACCTGCATTGCCCACACTCGATGTCAGAATATTTTTGTCAACGACATTACGAGGACCCTAAATCTAAGCTAAAATCCTCAGTATGGGCAAAATATTGTTTGGCCGAATCAATTAATGACAGTGAACTGAATTCTCATCAAAAGAATCTGTAGTCAATGTAAACGAAGACAAAAATCTGAGAAAAACGCCCAAATTTGAAAGTCTAGACAAGTCAAAACACTCAGAGAAAACCATCAAAGTGTTTGGTATAAAGGAAAATAACTCATGAATTACAGGAATGTCGGCAAGTGACAGATTCGCAATACAGTGTAGTCCGGATTTATCGACATCGGGTATATCGACATTTCTGATACATGGACACAATTTTAAAGTCCCA
>JARBEQ010256642.1:0-10751 GCA_030265355.1 Tritonia tetraquetra
CTCTCTCTCTCTCTCTCTCTCTCTCTCTCTCTCTCTCTCTCTCTCTCTCTCTCTCTCTCTCTCTCTCTCAGTGGGTTCTCTTACATGTACACATAATCACATATTCGAATATAACTGACGGTACCGAGAGGCAAAGGGGATTCCCCTTTGTAACGAACCTCCGTCAAGCTTTGTGTTATCAACGGGTGCTAACTTCAAAATGGCGTCATTCGATTAGTCTCGGTGCTTGACTTGCGAAGTTAGAATCGCCCTTTTATCGCAAAAAGGTCTTTACAGTCAAACATCATCTCCCCGCTTAGAAACATTTTTACATTTGATGGATTTATTATTCGCGGAGATATTATTCATAGATGCTATAAGATAGCAAATGTCGATCCAATAGAACGCACTCCTTTGACACACACTTCTTTAACTTCATCTTTCTTTCTTATCCAATTCCCTTTTACCATTACAGTGTATGAGGCTGGATTTCTGTGGATCAAGATACTAAGCCAAGCAGGTGACCAACCCACTGTGACCTTTGTGGTAGGAATTCGTACGATCGGACCATGGTGCTCCCTGGTGGTCACCCATCCGACAAAAAAAAAATTGTTGTTTTTTTTTGGTTTTTTTCCTTGGCCATCCTATTCTAAGTGTCCATTGTTGAGTTAGTGTAGAATAAAGGTGTTGGTAGTTCTTTAAAAGGTTATTAGACGTCTATATTATTTCAGCAGGAACAATGGTGTTAGATAGCACGTTCTTCTTTGGGCATTCGTTTCAACCAATTGTTAAAAGATTAGTAATCATATTGTAGATTTGTGCATTAATATCCACCAAAGAAAAGACAAAACATCCCAAACAGACGAGAAAACCCAAACAAACTAGAACAACAGCAACACCGATAACAACAACAAAACACCGACAGTATTATAGGTCGTGATGGTGGAGAACATTGTGTATTTGTTATTGGACAAATAACTAGTAGGGGACAGCAACACCAGCTACATATGGCAGTCACCTGTTTGCACAGAATAACTAAAATTGAGAGAGACAATGTTAGAGCCCCACGGTTTGATGTCAATTGCAAAGGACGCTGACGCGGAGAACTTTGTTTAAGACTGGTCTGCTATCTTTACTTTTTTTCAAATAGGACGGACGGCAGTATCCAAGGCCTAGCAACATACACATGAATAAAGAAATAGAAATGACTTGCTGTACGAAAAGGATCCGAAATGCCCGATTGGCTTTCTTCCATTTTATTTTCAACGCCAGGCTTTGATGTCTGGTCACTTCCGTGCCGTTATTCCAGGAATCCACACGGCCAATGAATACCAAGAATTCATGAAAGGGCGTAGAGGACGGGTTAGGAGATGGGATGATTGGATGGTATCTGGTCTGGAGGAGGAATCGATTGATTTGAAACGCGTTTGTAATTAATTTGGCATTCCTCTTACCTAGGACACAGACCCTATTATTCAGTGGTGGATCCGTTCTGACAATCAACAATCTTTGATTGATCTCTCGGACAATAACAGAGTGTTAATGGACTGGTTGGTGATACAGCATATAAATAACTTGCCTACTCTCGTAGAAAGCATACAATATCAACATTACATAAAACAATGATTCCGATATTATTATTATTTTTTAAAAAAATTGATATCTCTTTCTACATACTAGTGTTTGTGTTCGTTCGTTGTTGTTTTTTGTCTGCATTTATGTTGTCGTGTCCAGCTGAGGAAGGGTTTACCCGAAACGTTATGTATCCCTGTTATTGTCTTTATTGGAAGTTTTTTTTTACATTTTTCTCTCTGTTATTCTACATAAAAAATAGATTGCTTGCAAAAGAATTTAAGTTTTAAACACATTATTGACACCATGGGCAATATTTTGAATGGTATTAACCATCATCAAGTGCCAAATGTGTATTGTCTAGACCAGACCTATTATATTCTTTTTATTAGTTCAATCACTGTTGCTATTAACGTTACAATAAAAAATCAACGACTTTCTGTTACAAATTAGAATGAAGTAATCGTCATTTTCGCTTTAATTTCACGAAATAAAAGATTATGTTTTCCCTAGCGGAGTGTTGCCAGGTAGCGAAACGGATAGGAAGAGAAAATGGGGAATAGAGAGTTGAAACAGCTTTGTGTTTTTAACGTTTGAATCCTCTTAACAATGGTATACACATGTATACGCAACTCGTATTGCTGAATATCATTGTTATATCATTGTTATCTCACTCGTTTTGATCAAACTTTGCATTGAATGCTCATTAAAACTCGCATCAATACACATTTGGTCAAAACTCGTGGAATAACAATGATATCCAACAACACTCGTGTAATATCCACTAAGTATCTTGTGTGCCTTTCATGGCTGAGCACAGGACTGGCCCCAACACTGCTCAGCGGTAGTAGTGGGTTAGATGAAACAAAGAAGGAAGTTCTGGTTGTACAAAGAAATCATGACCATAATACATTGCACGAGGGACAGAGAGAATCGCGAACCCCATATAGCAGGGAAGAAGATTATAGCATTTTGTTTTGTAATCCACAGTGCATGTTATTGAATGGCACAACGAGCGCCACATTATTAGACGTTGCTCAGATTTTGGCTATAACAGTATTCACTGCTGTTGCCTTGATGGTAAACCCCTCAACCAAGGCCACATATATATATATTAAACAGTGGAATATATAAATGAATTATACATGAAAAAGCCAAACGAGTGATATATACAATAATAAAAACATTCTAAGTTAGGACAAGCACTTTCGAAATACCCATGATCACATCAAATGGTAGTCTGAAAGAAAAAAATAAATCAGAGAATTAGCAAAGCAACAAATGTGTATTGCCAACTTGAAATTCTTTTATCGATAAGAAAGAGCTAACAACCAAAACAAAAATGTCAATTTTTAACTCAGTTTATTTCCCAACTTTGATATATGGAAGTGAATCATGGACACTAGACGGTAGAGAAAAAAGCAAACTACAGGCAACAGAAATGAAATGCCTAAGGAGATCAATAGGCAAAACAAAGAGAGATGCAATTAGAAATACTAGGATTATGGAAGAAGTAAAAACTGAAAGTCTGGAAAAGAAAATAGATCAAAATCAATAAAGATGGTTTGGACACATAAACAGAACAAACGATAGCAGCATTCTTAAACAAATACTACTAGAATGTAACAACATGGAAAACTACCTACAAAGTAGACCTAAGAAAATGTGTCAGGATGCAGTTTCAGAAATAATGATAACAAAAAAAGAAAGGATCTAGGCTTGTAGATGCAAAGAGGATGTCACTGTCGAAAGTTTGTGTATCACGCATACAACCTTACACCGAAAGGTACTAAAAATGTTATTGATAAAGAAAGAAAGAAAGACCATTGTATCATTATCCAACGGGTACTTATAGGACAGACTCGCAGCGATGAGTCACACAGTATGATCGAGCTCGTAGTCCAAGCCCCCCGGACAGGAATGCTGCAGTTTGATAGACAACTCTACCGCGTCAGTAAGGCCCCAAACGAGGTGGCATCACATCTACCTCACATCCTTGTTGCTATCTCAGTGAAGACGTAGAAAGTCTATGAAACACTTTCATGGAGTGTGCCCCTTTCCCCGTCTCATGAGTTATATTATAGACTTTCTGGGTCTTCGCTGCGAGAGTGATGAGAAAGTCTATGAAACACTTTCATGGAGCATGTCCGTTTCTCCGTCTCATGAGTTATAGTATAGACGTTCTGTGTCTTCACTGAGAGCGTGATGAGAATGTGAGGGATATATGCCACGATGCCACTCCGATTGGGGCCTTAGACAAAGGATGGGATTGCTCTCAGCTCGTTAGTTCCACCAATTCAAATGGCCATGCTACCGGAAGTCAAAATGACCACTGTCCAGTGCTAAATGACGGGATTGCATGATCCAGCCTGGTCACCACAGTCTGTTACATTATCACCAAGTACCACCCTCTTGTCTCCATGACGAATTGCAGTGCTAATTGTTTTCCTGTACACATAAAGAACGGTTAGAGACCAGAACGAGTGCGTTCCAAAGATGTGTAGGGATAGTGTTTGGTGTACTCACGAGAGATATGGAGGATGAAGATAGAGAGAGAAAGAGAGGCAGAGAGAGAGAGAGAGAGAGAGAGAGAGAGAGAGAGAGAGAGAGAGAGAGAGAGAGAGAGATAAATAGAGACAGGGAAATGTACATGCAAACCGTTCGTATCATTACTTGTTTTAGAATCGACCATTATCTTCCCACCAAGGTCTTTCTCTCGTTATCACCAAGAGGGGAAAGGGAATGTATCAACTTCCAAAAGGGACAAAGCACAAGGACGTAGAACGTTTCGGGCCACAAAGCCCTTCTTTCAGCTAACAAAAAAAAAAAAAAAAAAGAACACATAACACGAAAATAGGTATATATTTTGCTTCCAGCAGTCCTTATTTGATATATCTTTCTTTATCAACAACCTCTAGAAAGTGAGAGAGAAAGAGAAAGAGACAAAGAGAGGCTGGGAGAGTGAGAGAAATGGAAAAAGAAAGATAATTTGAATGACTGTTCCAAACAGGGACAACTCCACCACGAGAACCATTAGACAAAGAGAGGCGGTACGTATCACAAAGAAATACAGGTGATAACATCCCTCTACCACCACCATTACCACAGGTGACCAACAACACCATCACTACCATCACTACCACTACCATCACTACCACCACCACCATTACCACAGGTGACACATCAACACCACCACCACCACCACTACCATCACCGCCATTACCACAGGTGACCAACAACACCATCACTACCAGCACTACCACCACCACCACCACCACTACCACCACCACCATTACCACAGGTGACCAACAACACCATCACTACCACCACCACCATTACCACAGGTGACCAACAACACCATCACTACCTTCACTACCACCACTACCATTACCACAGGTGACCAACAACACCATCACTACCTTCACTACCACCACCACCATTACCACAGGTGACCAACAACACCATCACTACCATCACTACCACCACCACCATTACCACAGGTGACCAACAACACCATCACTACCATCACTACCACCACCATTACCACAGGTGACCAACAACACCATCACTACCATCACTACCACCACCACCACTACCACCACTACCATCACTACCACCACCACCATTACCACAGGTGACCACCACTACCACCATATTCCCCTCCACTACCACCACCACCACTACCATCACTGCCATCACTACCACCACCACCACCACTACCATCACTACCACCACTACCATTACCACAGGTGACCACCACTACCACCATATTCCCCTCCACTACCACCACCACCACCCCACCACAATAGGTGGCCACCACTACCACTACCACCACCACCACCACCGCATTCCCCTACCACCACCACCACCACCACCACCACAACTACCATGAAAACGACGACGACGGCGAGGATAATGACGGCGGCAGCAGCAGATGTTGTCTTGATCCTATCTCACTGGTTTGTTGATATGCGGGTGAGGGGACGAAGGGAGACAACCGATGAAAATTAAACTACTCCTATTATCACCATATAATCTTTTGTGGGAACATTCGTTAATCAAGACATCGTAGATGGTTGATTCAATGCTCGACATTTTTTTCTTTCTTTCTTTCTTTCTTTCTCAATAACCTTTAAATGGTAAAAGTACAACATAATACTTATATAGCGCATATCCACGAAGTCCATCATGGTCTATGCGCTTTACAATGTATAGTTTACCCCCGGCAGGCCATAACACTCATGTGTCCTTCTCAACTCCATGAGGAGTATACAGTGCGAGCTACCTGTTAGGCACTTCAGCACTAGCATTCTGACTCATTTACACCTGAGTCTAGTGAGGTAAGCAGAGTTAATTGCCTTACCTAAGGGCACACGCCTGAGTGGCCACCCGTCCAGACACTGACCACGATCAATATAGCTTGACCATGCTGACCAGTTCAGCGTGCTAACCGTTCGACCACCTCTCCTTTAGTACCTTTCGGTGTAAGGTTAATGCGTGATACACACACTTTCGCCATTGATCCTTATTCAGTGACAGCCTCTTTGCCTCTACAAGCCTAGATCCTCTCTTTTTTTTATATTATTTCTGAAACTCCATCCCGCCACATTTTCTTTGGACTACCTTCAGGTAGGTTTTCTTGCTGTTCAGAAATAATTTAAAAAGGACGGATCTAGCATATACCATACACCGAAAGGTACTAAATGTTATTGATAAAGAAAGAAGAAGATCATTTCAGATGTGGAACATCCCCCCCCCCCTATCTTCGATAATATTCGAACCCACCTAGCCTGACAAAGGTCAAGGGTCAGACAAAGAGATGATATTGGCTGGATGGACATCAGGGATGGGAGTACAGCGAGTAACAGATGTAATGAGAGGGGCTGAGGACAGAGAAATGTGGATGAAATTGATTGCCCACGCCTGCGTCAGGACACCAGATTGATTGACTCGGCCAGGATTCAAACCGCAGACCTCTAGATCCGTGAGCGAGCGCTTTACCAGTGCGCCGCCGAGGAATCCAGTAAGTTATTTTATTTTTTTCATGTTCGATAAAGTGGGGGATGCCAGTGGCTCAGAGATATGGTTATGGCCTTTGAAGCGAAATGTACCGGGTTCGAATCCCAGCGGTGACAGCTGTTGTTTTTCTTCATGAAACTCGATATAAACTAATTCCTACCACAAAAAGTCACATTGGGCTGATCACCTGCCTGGCCTAATATCTGGATTCAGATACTAAATTCGCCTCGTTGAGCTGGGCCCTACGCTGTAATAGTATCAGGGAACTGGATAAGAAAGAAAGATTGCTATAGTTCAGCGTATTATTGACCACTGCTCTGCGGTATTCATGGGATTCGACCAAACAAACAAAGCTAAAAAAAATATTTTGGACACAATAGCTTGTCTGAATTCCTTTCTTTCTTTCTTATCCAATTCCCTTTTACCATTACAGTGTAGGGTCAGCACTTTGAGTGCTGAATTTCTCTGGATCAAGATATTAAACCAAGCTGGCGAATTCCTTGGATCCATGATTAGATTTCCAGTTCTATCTTTGACCTCACATTACGGGGACTGGGAAGTTTGTGTTATCCTTATCCCTATCCTTGTCCTGGGTTTCTCTGGATCAAGAGATTGATACATATCTGAATGAATAAATTGGAGAATAAACAAACAGAAAATGAATAGACGATAAAACAAATAAGAAGCTATGGGTAAATTAATGAGTAATATGTGAATATGTAGAAATGAATACGAATAAACGATGTATGTATAAATCAATAGCCCCATACAAAGGTTTATCAGTGCTATTGATGAATGAAGAAATTATAATCATTAAATAATATAATATATATTATAATTTTCAGAATATATATTATCATAATCAATGAATGTTATAACAGGAAGGAATAAATAATTTAAACAGGCAACTTGAATTACACATTTTGTGTCTATCCTTGTCCTTGTCCTTGTCCTTGTCCTTGTCCTTATCCGTATCCTTATCCTCATCCATGCCCTTATCCTTATCCTTAAACTTATCCTTATCCTTGTCCTTATCCCTATCCTTGTCCTTATCCTTATCGTTATCCTTATCCTTGTCCTTATCCTTGTCCTTATCCTTATCCGTATCCTTATCCTTATCCTTGTCCTTATCCTTGTCCTTATCCTTATCCTTATCCTTGTCCTTGTCCTTATCCTTATCCTTATCCTTATCCTTGTCCTTATCCTTGTCCTTATCCCTATCCTTATCCTTATCCTTGTCCTTATCCTTGTCCTTATCCTTATCCGTATCCTTATCCCTATCCCTATCCTTGTCCTTATCATTAACCTTATCCTTGTCCTTATCCTTGTCCTTGTCCTTGTCCTTATCCTTATCCTTATCCTTGTCCTTATCCTTATCCTTATCCTTGTCCATGTCCTTATCCTTATCCTTATCCTTAACCCTATCCTTGTCCTTATCCTTATCCATATCCTTATCCCTATCCCTATCCCTATCCTTGTCCTTATCCTTATCCTTGTCCTTGTCCTTATCCTTATCCTTATCCTTATCCTTATCCTTATCCTTGTCGTTGTCCTTATCCTTATCCCTATCCTTATCCTTATCCCTATCCTTGTCCTTATCCATATCCTTATCCGTATCCTTATCCTTATGCCTATCCTTGTCCTTATCCATATCCTTATCCCTATCCCTATCCTTGTCCTTATCCTTATCCTTGTCCTTATCCCTATCCCTATCCTTGTCCTTATCCTTATCATTGTCCTTATCCCTTTCCTTGTCCTTATCCTTATCCTTATCCTTGTCCTTATCCTTATCCCTATCCCTATCATTATCCCTATCCTTGTCCTTATCCTTATCCTTATCCTTATCATTGTCCTTGTCCTTGTCATCATCCTTATCCTTTTCATTGTCTTTATCCTTATCCTTATCCTTATCCTTGTCCTTGTCCTTGTCCTTATCCTTATCCTTATCCCTATCCTTGTCCTTATCCTTATCCATATCCTTATCCCTATCCCTATCATTATCCTTATCCTTGTCCTTATCCTTATCCTTATGATTGTCCTTGTCCTTGTCATCATCCTTATCATTTTCATTGTCTTTATCCTTATCCTTATCCTTATCCTTGTCCTTATCCTTATCCATATCCTTATCCCTATCCCAATCCTTGTCCTTATCCTTATCCTTGTTCTTATCCCTTTCCTTATCCTTATCCTTATCCTTATCCTTATCCTTGTCCTTATCCTTATCCCTATCCTTATCCCTATCCTTATCATTATCCCTATCCTTGTCCTTATCCTTATCCCTATCCCTATCATTATCCCTATCCTTGTCCTTATCCTTATCCTTATGATTGTCCTTGTCCTTGTCATCATCCTTATCCTTTTCATTGTCTTTATCCTTATCCTCATCCTTATCCTTATCCCTATCCTTGTCCTTATCCGTATCCATATCCTTATCCCTATCCCAATCCTTGTCCTCATCCTTATCCTTATCCTTGTCCTTATCCTTATCCCTATCCCTATCATTATCCCTATCCTTGTCCTTATCCTTATCCTTATCCTTATGATTGTCCTTGTCCTTGTCATCATCCTTATCCTTTTCATTATCTTTATCCTTATCCTTATCCTTATCCTTGTCCTTGTCCTTATCCTTATCCCTATCCTTGTCCTTATCCTTATCCATATCCTTATCCCTTTCCTTGTCATTATCCTTATCCTTATCCTTATCCTTGTCCTTATCCTTATCCCTATCCTTATCCCTATCCCTATCATTATCCCTATCCTTGTCCTTATCCTTATCCTTATCCTTATCATTGTCCTTGTCCTTGTCATCATCCTTATCCTTTTCATTGTCTTTATCCTTATCCTTATCCTTATCCTTGTCCTTATCCTTATCCTTATCCTTATCCTAATCCTTATTCTTATCCTTATCCTTGATAAAATTATAGCATGGCCATAGGAAGAGTCTTGAGACTAAGCAATCAGTTTTCTTGACTTAGCGGTAACGCTTTCGCCTCGGTACTGGGTTCGAATCCCTGGCTAGACGTTGGGACTTTTTCCTTTGAACGTTCTCTAGTGGCATGGCTCCGACCTCTGACCCTGATTATTCCAATGGAATCAAGTAGTCCTATCGGAGATGGACTACGATTCGGAGGTCCCGCCTTTGATATGACTTATAACGTGTTGGCAAGGGCGTAAAACTAACCACTTTATAAACTTTTAACCCGGTTTTTGGTCGACGAAGGGGACAATGAATCAAATACAAGTGACAAGTTGTTACTGTCTGGACATTGACACTGGTCGAACGCAATGAGAATTCGCATTACTCATTTTTACACCTGAGTCGGGGTCAAATGTATTGCCCCAATGAAATGAAGGATGAAAAGGTTAAGGAAATGCAAAAGCTTCCAAAGGGGACAAAACACAGAGATGTAGAAGAACGTTTCAGGTCAAAAACTCTTCCACAGCTAAAAAAAAAAAAAAAAGCTCTAAATGTTTTACGCCCTTTTCAACACAATACGGTCATATCGAAGGTTGTTCTAAATTACTTGATAAGATTCCGCGTGAATCTCCAGGGGAAAACCATGAAAAGGACCAGAACAAACCCCACGCTATGCAGGTTCGAACCCAGCCATCCGCGTACGAAGTCGAGTGTCTTACTCACTGAGCCACGAACGCGCCCCTTTCCACAGCAAACAAACAAGACACGTTATTAATGAGATAAATGGAATGCGGCGAAAAGCAACAGGGACGACATTTTAATTAAATAAAAACAACGACTGCGAATTAGAAAAAATTAATTAACGAACCGAAGAATAATTAATAGGACAAAGCTTCATACGCGAGTACACGCAAATCTGTCAATACGTAAAAAAAAAACAAAAAAAAAAAACAAAAAAAAAAAAAAACAGGAAGAAAAACAAGGAAATGAATAGAGAAAGAAATCGATAAAAAGCGATGAAAAGTAACAAAGAAAGTCCCCTCTCATCAATATTAATGGCCAGCCTCACGCAACGGTCTTCCTACCTTCCCTGACCTAGATGAGTACTTTTATTTCACGGTTTGGCGCTCACCCAGGCGTGAAAATCTCGGCGCGTGACGGACGGCCGGGAGGGTGTGTGGGCAATAGCAAAAGAATGGCAGGGGAGAGACGGAGAGAGAGAGCGAGAGAGACAGAGAGAGAGAGAGCGAGAGTGAGAGCGGGG
>JARBEQ010256653.1:0-10751 GCA_030265355.1 Tritonia tetraquetra
ACTACTACTACTACTACTACTACTACTACTACTGCTACTACTACTACTACTACTACTACTACTGCTGCTACTACTACAACTAGATATCATAACCACTACCACCACCACCACCACAGCGACTAACTACTACTGCTACTACAACTACTCCTACTTCTACATCTACTACTACACTACTACTACTACTACTACTATTACCATCATCATCACCACCACCACAACCACCACCACTACTACTACTACCACCACTACTTTTACTACTACTACTACTACTACTGCTGCTACTACTACTGTAACTATCACCACTGCCACTACTACTACCACTACCACCACCACCACAACCACTACTACTACCACTACTACTACCACTACTACTACCATTACTACAATAATCACCATAATCTCTATCCCCATCCCCACCCCCACCCTTCACTCAACATCTCTCGCATCTGGCATCTCTTGTTTTCTCAAGAAACAGGTAAGCTATAAATAGCCCCGTCTGTTCCATTCTCTCACGTGTATTGGGGGAAAGGTGAGGGTAATGGTAAATATAGGGCGGCCCCGGAGTAACAGAAAGGTGGAAAAGGGGGAGGGGTTGGAGGGAGGTGAATAATGGTTTAGGTCTGTCAGAAGAGGAGGGAGTGGAGGGGGGAGGAAGGGAGGGATGGAGGGATGGATGGTGATGGGTGGCTATAATTAACTCACGGTGTTACTATTTATAGAACGTGAGTACACGTCGGGTTGTGTTTTGTGGTGTTTATGTCTTCCACGGCCTGCCTGGCAATTAAATCTTACTCACGTGCGTGAGAAATTTTAGACAAAAGGTGTGCTCACTCTTTAACTCTCTCTCTCTATCTCTCTCTATCTCTCGCTCTCTCTCTTTCTCTCTCTCCGTCAGGTGGTGATAATGTACATAGATATAGGTACAGGTAGTCAGTGAGTCATCACCGCTGAAAACTGTATAACTACATAATGGGTTAGAATAGAAGAGGCGCTAGCTCGGGCAGAATCGAAAGCAAATTATATCTCCAACGAATTAGGAGAACTAATAAAAAGGAATAAATTACATGAAACAGATTAATAAGACTAATACCTTACACCGAAAGGTAGTAAAAGGTTATTGATAAAGAAAGAAAGAAAGAGTATGTTTTACCGGATGAGGAGACTAACAACCATCTGAATCTCCGATGGAGTAGAACTATGTCTGCTGTCAAAGTATCTAACTCATTCTTACATTCATCGACTGTATGACTTCTGTCTTATTTAACAAGTTACTTTGTTCTTTCTTTCTTTCTTATCCAGTTCCCTGTTACCATTACACATTGGTTCAAGATTCTACAGGTATTGGTCTTAAATACTGTGTACCCATGGGCACGAAGCGGACATTTAGCGACAATTTACTACTTTCTGGAAAGGGCACTGGTCTATCGCAATTTTACTTTTCCAAACCTTGGATTAAAATTGATGATGCTCATTTCCTCACCTTGGTGGAGTGAGGCAATCGAAGTGAAGTGTCTTGCCCTAGGAAACAATGAAGTGGCTGAAGTCTTCTTCTTTCTTATCCAGTTCCCTGTTACCATTACAGTGTAGGGTCCGCTCTTTGTGGCGGATTTACTCTGGATCAAGATATCCGGCCAAGCAGGTGATCAACCCGCTGTGAAGTGGAACTCGAAGGGTGAAATATTAGGCAGGAGAACGTGAAGACGAAACAAGCAAGATTTTGCTGTGTAACATCTTCCATCTCAAAATTGTCCATCGAGTTTGATCCAGAGTAAATCCACCTCATGGAGCGGGCCCTACTCAGTAATGGTAACAGTGAATTGGATAAGTAAGTAAGTAAGTAGTATAAGAACTTGAAGTGGGGCGTAAGGTTATGAAAAAGGATGGAATTGTATGTAAAAGGTTGGTGTGTGTGTGTGTGTGTGTGTGTGTGTGTGTGTGTGTGTGTGTGTGTGTGTGTGTGTGTGTGTGGGATGAATAGATACGATTGGGAATGGTGGTGTGGGATTATGGGTAATTAATATGGGCTGGACATCACACGGGGTTGGAATCAAGGGCACGTAACTGGCGCTATCTCCGTGACATTTCGTCAGACTAAAATACCCGTGTTGCTGTGTGGCATCGACATGATGCAATGCCTGGAAATGCCAGGGCAATTATTTATTGACGACAAAAATTACGAAAAGAATGCTTTAATGTTTTGACATATTACTCACGTGGATGCGTTTACCTTCTCTCTCTATTCTATTCCTCACTCATTCTTCCCGTGTTGAATAAGGGGGTAAAGAGTAACGAGTGGGGAGGGTGGGAGACGGGGACAGACTGACGCCTCCAACCGTCGACTCGGCGCCCGAGTATCATCGTATTCATATGAACAAACGACTTGGAAGATGGTGGATTAGAAAGGAATAGAAGGTCAACATCGCAGTTATGTCTTTAGTTCCTTCTCTATTTCTCATGGCCTGGCCGTTGTGTTTTTTGGGAAAAGACATTCTATAAGGAATACAAGTTAGTGGGAGGGGAGGCAACTGGCATACCGGAAACAGCTATAGCACAAGGCCATGGGGATAGTTTCCGGGCTAAAATCTATCGAAGTGTTGTTTGAAAAGTCGTGCCGGAGTGGTTGATGAAATCAAAATATCATATTAGCTACAACTTGCAAGCATTAGGCACAGATTGAATAGAGAGATAGATCAAACGGCAAGAATAATAGAATCAAGAACAACGCAATAGTGAGTAACTGTGGTGACTCCCTTAAAACATATCCGTCTCTCATCGGTTCCTGAATACCAAATATCACCAAAGACACCCATAGGGAGAGCAATGAATTTGGCGATAAACTGAAATATCGTCATCAGTTATTGATGAAGCAATTTGGCCAACAGAAATCGCTGGCATATCTAAAATAGTATCAGTCTGGAACAGAACTGGTTTCAACAAGAAGGGGAAGGGAAGTAATAATAAAAAAGAATTGCCAGTTGGGAAGAATTAGCGCCCCCTATAATAGTTGTTGTTGGCGTCCGTCTGTCTCGGAGACAATGGAGTATCTACGCCTTGGTCAGTCCGTGGCGCTCGTACAGAGCCCGGTGCGGGAGCAACATGTCCTTTTGCAATTTCCTGCAGTGTAGTTGGTGGTGGGGTCCCAGTGGCTCAGAGGTATGGTTCTGGCCTTTGAAGCGTTGAAGCGAAAGGTACAGGGTTCGAATCCCAGCGGCGACAGCTGTTGTTTTTCGACATAAAACTCGGTGTAAACCTATTTGCCACTCCCCTGATCCTATGAAGGTAGGTGGGATCAAGAACCTTGTCCTATCGGAGACGGACGATAAATTCGGGGGTCCCGTGTGTAAGTTGTGCATGTTCAAGAACACCTGGCAGTTGGAAATCTAGAAGAGTAGGCCGAAAGGCCGCTGTTCGGGCAAAATTAATTCCTACCACAAAAAAGTAACAGTGGGCTGATCACCTGCTTGGCCAAATATCTTGATCCAGAGTAAATCCGCCTCAAAGAGCGGGCCCTACAATTTAATGGTAACAGGGAACTGGATAAGAAAGAAAGAAGAAAGTAGTTGGTGGTAGTGGCGACAGAATTTGACTGGATCCTCTACCACCGATCGACTGGTCCTCTTTTCCTCCCTCTAGCTCTCCCTCATATCATCGGCTTGCAGCGTGCCCAAAGATAATCAACTACAAGATAGTCAACTCGGCGTTTATTCACTATGTAATGACTTTCGCCATTGATTCAGTGACATCCTCTTTGCCTCTAGATCCTTTCTTTTTTTTTCTTTTTTTTCCTTCTGAAATTGCATCCTGCCACATTTTCTTTGGTCTACTTTTTTCTTGCTGCTAAAATGATTAAACATCTTTATACAAGCATCAAAGGTAATTCGGATACGACTAATGCTTGCCACTTACGGGCTACATCGTGCCTCCCACTTTGAATCGCACCAGGAGACTAACAGTATCTGAACGTAAGTGTAACAGGGGATGGTTTGGGTTTTGTGTTGGAAAGAATAGAAAAACAACGGAATGCAAAACCAATATGGAAAACCCAATCATACCACAGCGGAAGGGAAAACCATGTTTGAATGCCTACGCAAGGAAAATGTGTTTTCATTTGGGTCTTTGACCTACGTTTCTATGATGATGGATCATTTATATTTTTTGGGTTGTAAACACAAGTAAATCTCTGTTATCAACCTTTTATTGACATAGAATCAACATTTGGTCTCTCTTTGAATCGGTTCCTTTGTCATGTATCAAAATGTATCCATGACTTTCAGGGCTAAAGCAAAGGAGGCGAGGCGGTGAAGTAGTTAAAACAAAGATAATCAACTCAATTAATTTTACCGAGGCCGCATGAGGGTGATGTCCCTTTCTTAGCTAGTGTTCCCAGACTTCAGTTATTGTTTTGGTTCGTTCAACACTCGATACAAAATGGCACGGTCGTAATGCATTCTTTTATCAAAATTATGTGAACTAAAAAAATATCTCATCAAAATCATAAAATGCGTTGTATCTGGTGCACGCGTTGGCACAACTACTACCATCTAAGGTGCAAAGGAAACAACTCTTAAAGTTTCCTCACTCATTATATTAGTGAAATACGCCGAGTTGACTATCTGTTTATTGTTGATTATCTTTGGGCATACTGCAAGCCGATGATAGGAGTGAGAGCTAGAGGGGAAAAAATAGGACCAGTCGGTGGTAGAGGATCCAGTCAAATCCTGTCGCCACAACACCAACTACACTTGCAGCAAATCTTATTGCTGATTATCTTGGGTTAACACAGCAAACGTTTGGGGTCTTAGGCTGTCCCACCTCACCAGACGTTCGTCTTTTTATTCCTTGGGGAAGAAACTCAACCCAGAATTCTCTCTCAACCCAGGTGTAGAAAAGGATGGGTCGATAATTAGGAAAGGAAACTGCGATAGACCAGCGTTCTGTCTAGAAAAAAAGACAAATTACCACTTGTCCGTTTCCCGCTACCGGAATCAG
Source organism: Tritonia tetraquetra (assembly GCA_030265355.1). NCBI lineage: Eukaryota > Metazoa > Mollusca > Gastropoda > Nudibranchia > Tritoniidae > Tritonia > Tritonia tetraquetra. The sequence goes on from JARBEQ010256653.1 coordinate 4,990, forward strand.
GTTAAGGACGTAACTGAGGACTTGATTGTAAATGTCACAAAAGGTCAATGAAATTCAACTCGGTGTAAGGAGAATAATCAGTCATCTAAAAATACTAATGTTCCAAAAATCAACAAGTCTTTACATTGATAAACCGGGGTTTTTCCATATAGTTCTACTTTTACAACGCTTGCCGCCACATCGAGACCATGTTATCTTCCACGATGACGTCATGATATCAGAACTAAATCGCAGACATGACGTCATCACGACGTTGTGTGACGATAATCTAAACCCACGCTTTGTTATCTCGTGATATTTGACGTCATTTTATCGCCAGATAAAAATGTAATGGATGATGTCTTGGTGGGTTTTTTTTTACCGTCCAAGATGCGATATAGTTATGGGGCGATTGCAAGCCGTTCCAAGAATGGCCGTGATGTTAATGGGGGTTTAAGGACATAATGGATGTGTTTTTGTCAGAACCCACGCCTCTGACGTCATAGTAGCAACGAGATAAGAGATTGATAAATCACGATGAATGAGCACAATACGTTGTTGTTGCACTGTATTGAAGAAAGGCGTTTTGGCTTTGAGGGTTTTGAGTCACACTGGGTTTCTGTAAAACTGAGCAAAACTTCTCTTTCATTATTTTTTTTTGTGTGTGTTATAAGATTGTTGACGGTTCCGCAGTCGCTTTGGGGGTAAAGATTTGCAACCAATCAGAAAAGTGTCTTTCGTTTTTGTGTTCGAGTTTGTTGCTAGGTACGGCAAGCTTTTTGGTTGACGACGATTCTTACTGTTGGCAAAGAGGTGTGTACCAAAGGTGTGCATTCTACCGAAAACGACAGTTGCTATTTAAGATTCGAGAATTAAAATTCGTTGGCTACATCGGTAAAGCGCATAAAAGACCCATCGAACTTTCCTTCGCCTCTATGTACCGTCAATGCATGATATGGAATGTGATGAGATGGATATCACTACGCTGAACTTTTTTTTTTAAAAAAGGTTTAAAGTTGTTAGTTTTACGCCCTTGGCAACATATTTTAGGTCATATCAAAGGCGGGACCTCCGAATTATAGTCCATCTCTGACAGGACTTGATTCAATTGGAATCATCAAGGTCAGAGCCATAAAACTCGAGAAGGTTCCAAGGAAAAAATCCCAACGTCGCCGCCGAGATTCGAACCCAGTACCTTCTGCTCACGAAGCGAAAGCGTTGTCCACTACGCTACGACCCCCCCCCCCAAAAAAAAAAACCCCCCAACAAAACAAAACAAAAAAAACAAACAACAAAAACAAAGAAAAAACAAAACAAAAAACGTAGTTGTGAGTGAAGCGAGATCTATACACTTTTGGGGTGGCCTACTACGTGATTGACAATTTGCCGTCCGGTTTGGCAGTCACACATAATACGATTCTGACACACCTTTTACTATTCATCATTATTTTGATGTGAGCGCTCAGACCACATTGACTAGTTCTGAGGTGAACAAATACTGGTTTGATCGGCTCGGCTCAATTCGTGAATGTGGTCAGTGGTAAATTCGTTGAAATTTGAAAAATATGTTTAAGTTTTCCACCGGGTGTTTTGATGATTGATTTTACTTCGTGGTTTGGTGGATTTTAAAATTTATTTATTTATTTATTATTATTATTTATTTTTTTTGGACTGACATGGAGTAATAGATGCCGTTACTATACTGTGCATTATCGTTTTCCTCTTGACCTTTCAGAGTTTAAATGGCTCTGCCCTGGAGATTCTTATGGAATCTTCTCAAGTTCTGTTGAACCGCCTTTGATATGACATTTTCTTAGCTCAGGCACCTCCTGCCAATAGTCCATCTCCGATAAGACTTGGACCCGTACAGCCGGGAAACCTCTTTGAACTCTTTGATCTGACCGGGATTCGAACCATGGACCTCCCGATCCGCGAGCGAGTGTTTTACCACTGGAGTCCAATCCGTGTGTCTATACATTAAAACTAGGAGTGTTGAAAATGTCACATGCGAGTCGCAAATGTCATTTGTCCGTGTTATTGTGAGGAGTCCCGGCCACTTCAAAGGGGGCGTACCTGCTTCTAAGTTCTAATTGGGTTTTTTCCCCTTGTATGCAAATTTCACTGGGTGAAAAAACGAGCAGAGAATTGTAAAAGAGGAAATGTGCTGTCTATTAATTTCGCCATAAAGTAAAACAATACGTTGTCGTTATGTTATACAATTCAAATTACCAGTTTTACGCGCTGTTAGACACGGAGATCATTTCAGAGGCGAGACCTCATTGAGCCGTATAATCTATTTCCGATAAGACTTGAAGTGGGGAAAAGGCCCTTCAAACTCTGGATTTGAACCACGAACTTCCGAAACCACGCCTTGTAATATGGAAAATCTGCTCAGTTTTCTTACAGCTGAGGGATTTACCACAAAAGCAACAGTGGATATTGTTACGGCCAAAACTTGGGCAACACCTTAAAATGTGACGCTCGTTGTGCCATTCAATGTTCGGGGCACAGTGGGCTGATCACCTGCTTGCCTTATCCACCTGATCCAGAGTTCTTCCAGGACTGTGTTCAGCAATGCTGAACATGGAGCTGGCCGCAGCACTCCTTGGGGGTAAAATGCGCTTTGGATAACGAAACAAAAACCTCCGGAGCCGTGAGTGAATGCTTTACCACTGCGTCACAGATTGGAAAATCAACTTACTATTAACTGCACATTATGTCTATCTAGTTGTCTATCAGAAAATCCTTTAAAACGGAACTCTTTCTTTCTTCGCGTTTGTCAATCTACGCATCGTTTGTTTTCACTCGATATTGTTCCGTCGTGATGACATTGTCAAGCGCCTTTGAGCATCTTTGTGGAGTTGGGCGATATCCAAATATTCCTCATTATTATTTATTATTATCACTAGTTTCAAGTAAAATTGATATGCAGGGGTGGAACCAGCTCAGGTTTTTCCTGAATTCAGCTTGTTGTTTTCCCCAACATTTACTGTATTTGACTGTTAGGGTATGCTAGTATGTGAACATTTCAGGTGTTGGTTTTTTTAAAGCTTGGTTCCATCACTGAATGTGGCCAAATAGTACACCACCACAGTCGCTTGTGAGTGAGGAGGTTAAAGTTTGAATCCTGGTAAAGGAGATAACGTCGTTTCAACCTTTTCTAAGCTCTTCTCTGGAATTTGACGTGCAGACGGACGTTTCGATAGGAAGTGTCACCTTTACGAGTACCAAATGGTGTTTAAAAGTTGTTAATTGTACGACTTTGTCAACTCGTTGTAGGTCATATCAAAGGCGGGGTCTCCGATCCATGGTCTTCACCGATAGGATTGGATTCCATACCGAACCCACGAGGTCAGAGGTCAGAGCCACAAAATCTACGAGAAAGTCCAAAGGAAAAAAATTCCCGACATCGTCGCTGGGATTCGAACCCAGGACAGTCTGCGCTCTAAGCAATTGCGTTACCGCTACGCTACCGACTCCCCACCCCCTTAATGGAGTTGGAAAGGCGTTGTAAAAACGAAGGTCGACAGCAATCCTATAATAGTGTTGTTGTCTCGATGGGTGGGAAGAGTTTCAAGTGTAATTTGCCTTGGTTTGGAGGGAAAGCACCTGGCGTGAGTCTTTTTTTGTTCTTTTGATGTTGTGTTTATGTGTGTGTGTGTGTGTGTGTGTGTGTGTGTGTGTGTGTGTGTGTGTGTTGTTTGTGTGTATGTGTGTTTGTGTGTTGTGTGTGTGTATGTGTGTTTGTGTGTTGTGTGTGTGTATGTGTGTTTGTGTGTTGTGTGTGTGTGTGTGTGTGTGTGTGTGTGTGTGTGTGTGTGTGTGGACGTGACAGAAGCAATAACACCGGGATCTTCTCTAATCCGTCTCCATCCTCAGAACACGTCGCTTCGATCGCTAATGCATTTATTTGTCCATTGCGCACAAGTTGTTTTGTTTTCGTTATCCACACCACATTATACCCCCAAGGAGTGTCGTGGCCAGCTCCAGGTCCAGCATTGCTGAACACAGAGCTGGAAAAACTCTGGATCAAGTATATGAGTCAAGCAGGTGATTAGCCCACTGCTCCAAACTGGCGCAAAAGACTTTCTTCAAATCGTCTGTCTATCCCTCCATATGTTCATATATCTCTTCATTGTTTGTTTCTTTATCTATTCCTTTGTTTATCGAACTATTTGTCTCTCTATTTCATTATCATTGGATTTACAGTTGCTCAGTGGTCATGCCACTCGACTAGGGATCGCGGAGGACCGGGTTCAAGCCCCTTTCAGATCTTTCATCGAGATTTACGTGGAATCTTCTCACGTTCAATTGAACCGCCTTTGATATGACCTTTATGTGTTAAAAAAGGGCGCTAAACTTTAAACTTTAGAACGTTTTGTATCTATCTATCTGTCTATCTTACTACTACTACAACTACTACTACTACTACTACTACTACTACTACTACTACTACTACTACCACCACCACTACTACTACTACTACCACTACCACCACTACTACTACTACCACTACCACTGCCACCACTACTACTACTACTACTACTACTACTACTACTACCACTACCACCACTACTACTACTACTACCACTACCACCACTACTACGACTACTACCACTGCCACTACCACCACTACTACTACCACTACCACCACTACTACTACTACTACCACTACCACCACTACTACTACTACTACCACTGCCACTACCACCACCACTACTACTACTACTACTACTACTACTACCACCACTACTACTACTACTACTACCACTACGACCACTACTACTACCACTACTACCACTGCCACTACCACCACTACTACTACCACTACTACCACTACTACCACTACCACCACCACTACTACTACTACCACTGCCACTACCACCACTACTACTACTACTACCACTACCACCACTACTACTACTACCACTACCACCACTACTACTACCACTACCACCACTACTACTACTACCACTGCCACTACCACCACTACTACTACTACCACTACTACTACCACTACTACCCCTACTACCACTACCACCACTACTACTACTACTACTACCACTGCCACTACCACCACTACTACTACTACTACCACTACCACCACTACTACTACTACTACCACTACCACTACCACCACTACTACTACCACTACCACTATCACCACTACCACCACTACTACTACTACTACCACTACCACCACTACTACTACTGCTACCACTGCCACTACCACTGCTTCTACTACTGCTGCTGCTATGACTACTACTTCTACTCCTATACTACATTGACGATGATGATGATGATGATGATGATGATGATGATGATGATAGTGAAATAATGATAATGCTGCTGCTGAAGATGATGCAGATTATGGTAATGGTGTTGGTATGTGACATTGTGTTAGTGTGTTTCTCACATAACGGCCAGTGTAATAATACTACGTTCTAATTTTACATCTCGTTTCACCCCCAACCCCTCCCCTGCCAAACCGTTTTACGTTGATGTCCGGTCTGTGTGCGTAATACCTCCCCTCCCCTGTTTCCTGTCCGCCATGACACTCATCCCTCCCCCTTTGCCCCTTTTTCCCCGATGTTTATTTTACTTCGTTTTTTTTTTTTTGTTTGTTTACATGAAAGTTTACATTTGAGGCTATACTACTGAGAAAGTACTAGTTGTCCCAGTACTTCCTCTTCCTCTCTCTCAGACCGGGGGGGGGGGGGGGGGGGGGGGGGGGGGGGGGGGGGGGGCGGGGGGGGGGGGGGGGGGGGGGGGGGGGGGGGGGG
>JARBEQ010256675.1:0-10750 GCA_030265355.1 Tritonia tetraquetra
GCTCTTAAGTATGGCCCAAAATTTAGAAAAGAAAGTCGTTTGCTAGAGGAGAAGGTAAAGGATGATATAAGAAATAAATTTTTGGTTAACCAACAACAAAAAATAGATAGAGAAATAAATAGTATTGAAAAGCAGTCTAAAATTACAGCTGATGTTAAAAAACATGGTGGACCATGCCACACTGCCACCGATGTTGATGAATTGTACAGAAGACTAAAGGATGAGGGCCACTCTAAGACAAGCATTATTGACATTTTTAAAAGTGAGATTCGTTATTTTAAACTTTTGTCCAAGTCTAAAATTTTAAAATTTGGAGATATTGATTTTATGCTTAGTGCTCTGAAGAATTACCTTGGGGGTGCTTCAGATGTTGAAGATCCTTGTAGTAAGCGCAGGAAGACTTAAGGAAAAGCGTATCATTACCTACTTCAGTATGTCCTGGAATTTTTGTAATACCCCCCCCGATATTTTATTTTTGTTTACATTAACAATGCCTGATTATTGTATGATGAATGCTCATATATTATTGATGCTTTCATGCTTCTTTCATATGTGTACAATTTTTAGATAAGTGATGTTTCGAAAAAAATCGTAAATTTTCAGGTTCCTCTCAAGCGAGCTTCTCTGAGACATATTTATGTCTTGTTATGTGATCAAAATGTTATTTTCTTTCATGTTTTGCTTTGTTTATTGATATTTCTCATTTATAATGCCACCCTTTCTTTTGTTAGCCTTAATTTTCCCTCTTATTATTCCATTATGCATCTGTAATATTTTGGCCGATTTCACACATGTATGTGATTATCTTTTTCACTGCCTAAATTTGTATTATTTGAGACTGTTTATTAGTCAAAGAACTGAAAATGATCTTTTTAAGTCAAAGAACTGAAAATGATCTTTAATTTGATGTCAAATTTGTTATTGTACTATAATTGGTTCCAATTCTACAATAGATTGAAAATGTGTAAAATTTCCATTTTTACCTCCCCTTGTGAAATTTGTCAAAATTCAATTTTTTTCATTTTTGATCAAATAAAAAACCTGCTTGTATCTGTCCAAGCAGTTCAGAAAAAAACAGACTTGTTCTGTGGTTATTACAGATTAGAATTAAGATGTCTGAGAGTGCTGGTTTTATTATTGGTTTTTTTATGGGTGCTCAAAGTTGGCAATTTTTACATCATGGAAAATTACGAAATTTTGAATTTCTAAAAAATTCATAACTTTCTTAAATATTGTCCTACAGCAATAATTTTGGTACCAGAATTCTTAGAACAATGAGTTCTATGCAATGGTGTACTTGGTTTTACCATTGCTTTCATTAAAAAAATTGGTTTGGCCTACCTATTGTAAGAGCCCTAAAACACCAAAAAACAAACAAAATACGACTAAATGCGTCCTACACTTTCAACAGTTGTTCCATCAGGTTGTGAATGTTGTGAAGTCCTGTACTGTTAAAATATTCAATATTTTTACAAATAAATGGAGCACAGGCCAATATTTCTTTAACAAGTTTAAAGTTATGAATCCCTTAGAAGATCATTTCAGGGGTGGGACCAGTAACAGTCCATCTCCGATAAAACCTATAAAGCCTTTTGACCGTGTCAGAATTTTGAATCAAGGACTTCCCATTCCATGGGATAGTACACCATCACTACTCCACAGAGGCATCCCTAAGCCATATTCTGTCACAGTGGAATTTTGACATGTGCTATTAGCCCATTTACATACAAAATACAAATAATTTTGTTCTTGTGTTCACAGGTAGAGGTACAAAAAACCCCCAAATGAATAAGAGAAAAGTGTGTCAGAGTGAGTTGATCCATAGAATTTCCGGCTCTGTGAACATAGGGCTGGCCCCAATACTGCTTTGCAGTTTAATGGGTTTGATCAAATAGAGTTCATCTCATGGACTCCTAGTCACTAGTAGTATTTTGTACATCTCATTTGAGATCACATCTCCATTCGATTCATGTTCACACACTTAAGACAAATTATCACAAAATTATTGTTTTTGTTGCTGTTGCTGACACAGATAGGTCATTTCAGCGCCCGCCACACGGCTTCACAAATCAAGGTTTTGGAAGAGGCGCTTGCAACACTCATGGGTCATAAGCGCTTGAGAAAAAGTAAGACAAGGGGGACGACACATCATTCAAAGATAGAACAGAAGTAGATTCCAGCAGATCAGTCAGTCCCTATCCCGGTCGGAGGTGACCGAAACAGTTTCACTCAGGCAGCCCCTGCAGAAGGGATATACTCAAATCGTAAAATATACAGTAATGTATATTGTAAGAATGAATACTATAAAGAGAGATGATTTACATGAGAGAAAAAAATCATCTCTCAAAAACAATAAAATAGAATACAACTGAATATTTCCACCTGGCAAGAGACCCAAACCCCAAGCAAAACCAGATCATCTCATTCCCGGACAAGAACAGAAAGCTACATGGGAGCGGGGGGGATAAAGACAAAGGGAAGAGTGTGGACCAGTTTACACCCCCATTGGGTCTTGCCATTTTGGGGAGGGCTGGTTACCAATACTTTGCTTAACATGGTGAATAAAGAAACAACACTGTAAATGAAAATAATACGGCAATGACACGGCAAGTTCTTTTATAATTCTGATTTTATTGATTGCATAAAACAGAAAAAAGGTTTCCATAAGGATAGCAGACATAATATTTATTTCCATTTACTTATCTCTGTAGCAAGCAAGAAGTGATCATCTTGAGTTAGTCTATCAAGAGGGTTATTTACATTCAAAAATTGAGTCTTTCTCTTCGACATCAGAGATAATTGTTTGTGCCACAAGAGGAAACTGGGAATGATTCACTCACCCAAAAAATGGATATAATCACTTCATTCACTCGGCCCATAATTATATTTATATACACGTCAAGAGGGGAAATGCTATTTATTGTCATTGGAAGAGGCACAAACAAAAGCATGGTATGGGTGTTGCTGAGATTATTTAGAAAGCCTGAAATTTAGTGGAATATAATCATCATCAAAAACACACGACAAACAAAATACCTGGAAAAATAATATTGTCCAGTGTAAAATCTTTCCATTTTATCCAGTATCAGGTTGTCTGGATCCAATAGGCAACTTTAAAATATCTGAAAATAATGCACGATCCCTGCCTTAGGAGTAGAGTTTATCACCGCACTTTCGAGAAAATCAGACGGTGTAATCCCAGCCCAGAAAGAATCGTCACCCTGGGTCAAACACAAACTTCTGGGGTTTCCCTAAAAAATCCAACCCAACCCCAAGAACCATAGTCATATCATGACGATTTTAAGACAATGAATTTAAGGAATAATGCACAAAATGAGGATAGACATTATTAGTTCATCATGTAGAAATCGACATTATTAGTTCATCATGTAGAAATCGACATTATTAGTTCATCATGTAGAAATCGACAAGAATAAATGGAAGATTATCTTGTGGATGTAAGTATAATACTTGTATGTAGCGTAAATAACTCCATACATAACATACAAATGATTTTTTGTTCACGTCAATACAATACTACATGCATCAGGAGAGTGCAAATATGAAGCTAAAAGACAGCAACAGACATTCATTGTTCACTCCATTTAAAGCTCAATATAATATTTGAATGTGGAGAGACAATATCTTGAGGATTAGATGTGGAAGACAGTAATTAACAACAAAAAATGTCTCATGTCGACAAAACTGAACACAAGGTGGTAAAGCACCGTGGCCAACGGCCATTTTGATTTTGACTGAATATCATCAATAACATATTTCTTTTTTACTTTTGAAAATATAACATGGGAGGGGAAAAAACATGTTATGTACATATATGATACATTAAGACCACTCGCAATGCATACTATCATATATTTGTGTGCACCAAAAATGGATTGGCTATCCATTTTAAAATCTCTAGCACCAGGTGTAATTTACAATGTATTGGACATGCATCATGACGGCCTAAATGCTTTATTTCCTATTTGCAAAGTTTATAAAGGTATTAAACGCCTTCAAGGCCAGAGGTTTCCTTAGTGTCAAGTGACAATTTGTCATGTCACCCCCTAGAAGGCGTCTGACTAGGCGGTGTCGCCGTTCGATGGTGTGACATACCACTTTTCTTCTTCTACTTCTATGGCTGTTTTTCTGGCACTTTCACACTTTCCATCTTTACTTGATATTATTTATATCATGACTAGCGCATGCCTCTGGGAGGGTCACTGGTTTATCACAGGCGCATGCCTCTGGAAGGGTCACTGGTTTATCACAGGCCTATTTCTAACATCTGGGTCAATCAAGGAAATCAGGGTACAAGGATGACAAACCAGAGTGTCCAAAGAGGATGACAAACCAGAGTGTCCAAAGAGGGCCTAAATTCCATGTCATGGTCATTATCATCGTGATTCTAATTACATCCCCAAATCGGTATTTGGAAATGAGTTCCCTATCCTACATTTCAATCCCATGTTTTCATAGTACAATGATAAAGAATATTTGTCTCGTGTAATCCCGTCCTTGTCTTCCTATTATTCTCGCATTATCATTGACTTTTGATATATATATATAGCAAATTCAGTTTTGCTGTCCCTGAAATTTCAATACATCCGTGCTAGAGTGTAAACCTAAATAATAATCAGAACTCTTATAAAAAACATCACCATCACCTATACACAACGAACATGGGCCCAGCATACAAATACAACGTTAACCAGTTTACATCATTCTTATTACAATCATCCAGCTGTCCAGATGAAAGCCAGTCTATTCATTCTCAGACTGGATAGAAATGCGTGTCTGTGGTTTGCTAGAATCCCCATCACTCTTCAAGCTGACATTAGCCCTGCTGTCATTCTTGCTGTTGGCTTGTGCTGACGTGTTCACTTGTTGCAGAATTCCCCGGGACATGTCCAGGTTTTCCTTGGCTTGCTCCAAGTCGTGTGTGGTTTTCACCACTAAAATTGGAAAGATGGAAATAAAAAAAATTTACTTTCACCACTTGATATTTGAAAGATAGATGAAAAAATCTAATCCAGATATTCAACAATTTGATTAGAACTACTTTTCTAATCAAGACATATTTCGTTCCCTGGGAGGAGGAACCCTTTAACTGCCAATTTATTTGATGTTAGTGAGATGCACCCAGGTGTGACGATTAATGAATGATGTTGGAAATAAAATGAACACTATACCAGAATAATTACTAACGTCATGACAGGTGTGTATAGTCATTGACAAACTGTACGTCATGACAGGTGTGTATAGTCATTGTGAAACTGTAAATGAGATATTTCTACAATACAAAATCATTCTTGTGACCTTGAAAAGTGTTGTTGTTGCTCACTCAACAGGTTTCCCCCCGACGAAATCATTGTATGTCCCTGGTCTTTTATTGTTTCATTTAATGGTAATTGAACACATGGGAATCTCGGTGGAATCCAGATCGCCTGATATTCCGGCACCACTAAAATATTTTCCTATTTATGCTTAACCACTCGGCTGCCATATTGTGTACCACATACGTGACATAAACCCACTCATGTGTGCTACCCCACGTACTACATACGTCCTAAAGCGTAGGTGTTTTCACCCATTTCTATTTCTAAATAACACTATGGGTTTGATTGGGTTTTTGGTTTTGTTTTTTTTTTGGGGGGGGGTCTCTAAATCATTTTTATATTAACAAATTCTTTGTTCACTTATCTTTCAAATGGTGTTTATCTAATGATTGTGCTATTAATTGTTACAGAGATAAAACTGTTTATAGCGGGTCGAGTAGGCTGGCATGTCCAGCACACGGGATGCAAATTTAGTAGCAATAATGTTGACAATAGATTTGTTGATACAGTGGGTTGATCATCTGCTTGTCTGAAATTCTTTGACACACGGCACTTTGCATTACTGAATACAACTAAGCAGAATGATGCATCCATCCACATGATACGTGGGTTGATGGACTGATCACAGGGCTGGCCCCAACACTGCATCAATGAGATAGGACAAGCAAATAAACAAGCCTCATTGTGGCATATAATACAATGTAGCTTGTTTATTTGAGAGTATACAATCCACAGTGATTCTACCAAGGCTATAACAAATAATGGCGAGGTAATAAATGGATATACGGTCTACCCCCAGTTATCCAACATGCCTACTTGCTTGGGAACAAAATAAATTGCTATATATTCCCTACTGTCTATCCGACATATCCACTTTTCTCAAACTGACACTTGGGAACAAACCAGTATATTATTCCATGATATGAATGCTCACTTATCTGACATACGCAATTTCGTTTTCAATTCATGACCGGACCAAAGCAACAGCAGGTTTGCCATAGACACGCAGATGGCTGGACTTCACACCTACCCTCATGACGCGTCTAGCAGACGAAGCCGTCGAAGCTATTGCTACTACCATACAGTGAATTCACTTATCCAACATTTTTAACAGTGACAGACGATGTCAGATAACTGGCAGTAGACTATAATATTATTTGGGGAGTTGTTTGAGAGCCAATTTCTCACTCACACAGCGTTAGAGATCTAGCAATGGTCTGGTTTTTAAAAAGTGAATATTTTATTGTCCCCACAAACACATGGCAGAATCTACGGAGCCCATGGTTGGACTTAGCAAAGAGAGGACAAACGTTTGAATTAAACCATCTGCCTATAACAAGACCCGGATTAAAAGCAAACAAACTTGGTTACAGTATTTATACTCTGAACCACCAAAGAAGCAAAGTTTTTCAGACACACTACAAAAACCAAAAGAATGAAAAGTTTTTTAGTTGTCAGTTTTACTCCCTTGGCTTCATTATAGGTCATATTGATGGCGGGACGTCCGATTTGTAGTCCATCTCCGATAGGACTTGATTCCATGAGGAATCCACAAGGTCAGAGATTTTAAAACTACGCACTCAACGAGCACCAGTAAATAAACACCTAAATTAAAAAAAAACCCATCCTATGTAATCTATTGAAAACCAGCCCTTGGAACTGGCCACACCTTCAAGAACCTTGACACCTCCTCCTCCCTACACAATACAAGCACACTGTACACCAACACAGCCCAATTGAGGAAAACCAGCTGCTTTATGAAGATGGTTTGGGCTGTTTGTTAAGAGTCCCTGCTCACAGCAAAAAGGGATTGGATTTTAACAGCACTAGACCTGCCTATATTTCACACTTCCAATGTTGACTTTCTCTTTTTCTACCAATTTCTTAAATTAAGTATGTACAATAATGACTAATTCTCCTCATTAAAACCTTCCCACACTCCCAGCAGACCGGATGATTAGTTTGGATGTTAGTTCCAAGAAAGCAAGAGAAATGGTCGTGTTAAAAAAGCAAGATTATGGGAAATGAAATAGTAGAAGCAATTCAATAAAAAATGGAATACGTTGTCGCTGGCACAATTATAAATTTACAATTGCACATTTTCCCACTTTTTACCTTTTGACCAAAACACACCTTATGTTTTTTACAATCCTCTTTTCAAAGGGAAATGTGTCACACAATCAAAATGACTAATTCTGTGTCATGATCTGGCCATACAAGTTTTCCCACCTCAAATTTTAACGGTCTAAAAATACATTTACATCACAAGAAGAACCTGGAAAAGGTCACTTGTGAATCTGACAGCGAAGTCCAACAAATTCATTGTAATGGTCAATAGCATCAACTGCTTTTACGTTGTTAACTATTGGACACATTCTTCTTCCCACAGTAACGACAAAATAGCCAGGACACAGCAACTCTATGTAGCCAAATATTAATCAAAAGCATCACATTTGTAGATATATACAGAATATTGCTGATGAATAACACACAATTTTAAAATATGATTTTTTAAAAAGAAGATATGGGAGTCATCACACACTAAATCCTACCAAGACATTGTAGCTTTTGAAAGACGCGGTGATCTGAAATTTGTCAACAATATATGTGTAACAATGATAAATCAAGATTTTTACCAGTGCAGATGACAAAGTATAGTCATAGCATAGACATAGTTGTATCCCTTTATGACTTGTGAGGGAGAGTGTAGGCACAGGTCTTATTCCTCCTAAAGCATATCAATCTTATTCAAAATAGTTTTTCAGTTTTGTGTCTTTTGAAAATGGTAAGCAAAATGATTTTTTTGGTTTAGGTACTTACAACGCAACTCTTGATATCAACTTATAAAAATACTGATCTCGTTAAAAGATGCAGTCAATGAAGTAAAAAATAAATCAATAATTGATTAGTCTAATTATGTTAAACTAACAATACTGTATTGAAAAATTGGAGGCGAGGTGGCCGAGTGGTCTAGACTACAGACTTCCAAGGCGAGGTGGCCGAGTGGTCTAGACTACAGACTTCCAAGGCGAGGGTCGTGGGTTCGAGTCCCGCTTCAGGCACTTCGTTTTTTCTGTGGGCAAGAAACTTTACTCCCTTTGCCTCACTCGACCCAGGTATAGAAATGGGTACCAATTCTCAAATGAGTCTTGGGAAAGTATTCTGCGATAGACCAGCGTCCTATCCAGAAAATGGCAAATTGTCACTTGTCTGCTTCACGCTACCGCAACCGGGTTAAACAAAAAGTTTTCAGATAATACTAACAATAACTAAGGATTCATGTAGTGCCTTAAAAACATCCAACATAAAGCATGTTGTTTGACACCACAAGTACACATACCTATCCTAAGACATTGAGGGCACCAATGATGTGAACCAAACAGACCAATCTCTCCAGTCATAGACAACAACAATAATATACAAGTACATCTGAAAAGGTAACAGAACAGTCTAGGTATGCCTAACGTGGCCTGACACTATCTGGATTATCAAAGGAGAGGTTACTTACATTGTCGACACACAGAATTCTCCAAATCTTTCTGTCGTTGTTTAGAGACATTCAGTTTTTCTTGCTGATCCTTAACTGTCAGATCCAACACAGCATACTTGGATTGCAGTTCATTCAGTTCAAACGTCAATTTCTCGTTCTATGTAAAAAAAAATTAAATATATAGATATATATTTTAATCTTCTTTCTTCTTCTTTCTTTATCAATAACCTTTTAGTACCTTTCGGTGTAAGGTTTTATATTTTAATGATCAAATCATTTCATACATCGAAGTTGTATCTCATTCAAAATTTGGTTAACAGAAAACTGAGCTTAGATATTGATGAAATTTATGAATGATTCTGAAAAAGATTTTCAGAAAAAAAATTAAAATAAGGTAACAAATTCTGCTAAACTGGCTTTTTTTATCAACAGCCCCAGGAAATTGAGACAATACAGCCCGTTACAAATATAAAATCCACAGAAAAAAAATCTGATCAAATTGTCGTGTCTCTGGACAAACCTGATGACCTTGTGGAGGTGAAAACACTCATTTTGTTTGACAATGTTTGAAAAGAACAGCGGTGGCACCAAGGGGTAATGTTTGATACAACGACCACTCCAATCACTGACACTTGTGTGGATCAAAATAAAGGTTTCAATACAGTTGCTCAAGTCAGTAATGAATTTCAAATATTTACCTCTTGTGTCGATTCAGGGTCGTAAAAACGCCCCTGGTCATTGACAGGGGGTAGCTCTGTGATCCAAGCAAGGGAAATAATGGTGCAAATTTCATTGAGACACATTCGCATCTGTTGACATGCCATTCCAGCTTCTCTCAATGTGCTGTAATCAACACTCTGGGGGACACCAACAAAAATGGCAATGAAAAATCACAGAAAGAAATTTATTAAAATATTCCAAGGTCTAACCAAACAAGCAACACATCCATTAATACAGGCCTTCATTTTAACATAATTTCCTCTTGGTAATGACATTCCATCATCTTAAATTCTCTTAAACCTCAAGCCATGAATAGTGGAAGAAAAATAATGTTATAATCGTTTTCTTTACCCTGCCATGAAAAAAAAAATTCCCTTGCATAATTTTGATACCTCCTTATATAAAACAAAGCTTACCTTGTCAAATCAGTTATCAGTTTGTCCAATTGACAACTTTTGAACTTTTTTGATTATTCATTAATTTGATTATCATATGTCAGATTACAAATATTTGAAGTAATAAACTAAATATTATCAATCGTCCATTCAAAGGTGATGTTTCCTTCATACTCATTACATCTGGGTTTTCAATTCCATTCAAACATTTTAACATTCAAATCTTCACTATTAGAAGATCAATGGCCAAGTGGTTTTAGTGTTTCAAATCCACCGGATTAAGTACACATGCCTGGCACATTAAAATCAGACAGCAACAAACAGAAAATCCTAAAGGAATGGCCACTTGGGCAAAGTCTAAACAAGTAGGCAGTGGATTGACCTTAACCCAGAGTCTTGCATGCAACACGCCTGGTGCAATCCTAACCAAAGTAAAAACAGGAAATTAATACGGAGACAAAGGAAAAACTATTGTGAATCGTGAACAGATATGATTATTCAATAAAGAAAAAATCCAGGACAATCCATCAACATAGAAAAATATATTTCCTTTTAAAAAAACAAACAAGAGGGAAACCCAGGAATACATGGCATAGAGACTGCCTTTAGGTTTGCGCTAAACACTGACATGAGGTCAGACTCAGAAGAAGGGCCAGGGAGAGAAGTAATCTGTTTCATTGCATTCTTTTTTCTATTTTTTTCTTTTGACTATAGTCCGTTCACATCGTCTTTCTTTCTTTCTTATCCAGTTCCCTTTTACCATTACAGTGTAGGGCCAACACTATGACGCTGGATTTCTCTGGATC
>JARBEQ010256686.1:0-10750 GCA_030265355.1 Tritonia tetraquetra
CTGCTTGGCTTAATATCTTGATACACAGAAATCCAGCCTCGTAGTGCTGGCCCTACACTGTAATGGTAAAAGGGAATTGGATAAGAAAGAAATAATTCTTTTTTATTCTACATTTTGGTGTAGTCTTTATACGTTTACTTGCCATATCCTTACTTTTAGTGAATTTTTTTATGAATGCTCCTCGAGAAAAATAAGCCACATTTATATGGAATATCCTCACCTTAAACTCTAATGAGTTATTTGTAGACCATTAAAGGGAGGAGCATATTCATATTCAAAGATTTTTATTCAAATAGTCCCTATACAGATGAGTCTTACAGTTTTACATCAGAACTGAT
Source organism: Tritonia tetraquetra (assembly GCA_030265355.1). NCBI lineage: Eukaryota > Metazoa > Mollusca > Gastropoda > Nudibranchia > Tritoniidae > Tritonia > Tritonia tetraquetra. The sequence continues at coordinate 339 of JARBEQ010256686.1, forward strand.
TCTAAAAGTTTCTCTCTCTCTCATTTACATGCAATCATGTCATAGGTATGACATGCAAATGTGTCACCGTTAGAGACAGTAAAACAAGAGCATTCACAGTGGGTTGATCACCTGCTTGGCTTAATATCTTGATCAAGAGAAATCCAGCCTCATCATAGTGCTGGCCCTACACTGTAATGGTAAAAGGGAATTAGATAAGAAAGAAAGAAATATGGTCGGTGCTTAAACTGATGGAGTGAGCGGACAAACGACATTTTGTCGCTGTCTGGATAGTACGCAAATATATTGTAGATTCTTCCAAATGAGAATTGATTACTCAATTTCTACACCTGGGTTGTTGAACTGTGGAACCCACGCCCCACAACATGGAACTCCACAGTTTAAACCACGCGGTGCTCGGGAGCTGCAGGTGGGCGCTAATGCTTTTGGTCATGATGCAAAAGGAGTGGAGGGGGCGTCAAAATTGCTGTAAGGGATGTCGGAGAAAAAAGAAATAATAAACTCTACAGTCCGTTCAATTTACGTGTTCACCTAACAGCCCTCTAGTTTAACCAGCTGATTGCAACTTCCGGTGATGTCCCCAGTCCAGAGCGGGGCATCTACTTGCTTTTTGATTAACTGGATTTCCGGGTTATCTGGTTACAATTAACTGGACCGATCCAAATTTTCAGACTTCAGGGTCGAATTTCGAGTCTAAAACTAAACAATTTTGAAGGCTGACTTTTGAGCGTAAGCAATCAAAGGACCACGACATCGATTGATTAGTTTTAGTGACAACAAAATATTTCCTTCTAACAATAATTTTTGTCTATTATGAACACATAATATCTATGCACACTGATAGTTTTCTCTGTAAAACGCGTCCCAAAACATAAAGTCTGAAGTATGCAAATTGTACACTCGAATTATGAAAAGCAACAAATGACGTAGAGCTTGCAGCACTTTTATATTGTCCGCAACCATCACACTAAGTCAAGTTATGCGGTGAGTACATTTTTAGAATTTTAGAGCCCTCCCCAAAAGAACCTTTTCTGGTTGAATTTTTTTCTCAGCTCCATCATGATATGATGATGGCAATAACCATAGATTTATAAATAGATATTAATAGGTCTATGGCAATAACAGCCTGGGTTTGCGTAAAACCTAAGTGACCCTACATAACTAGGGTCACGTAGCGTAAAACGATCGAGCCTGATCGGCACCTAAGAACTGGACTTCCAAGTCGAGAGCAATAACTGGGTATACATTATCCAGATCTTAATCCAAATTTCAGCCGAACACTACAACTCGAGTCCCAGTGCTCGCTCCAGAGTTGCCATATTGGCCCTTGCAAAATGCCAAATCCGCGAAATTTGGCTCTTTTGAACACAGTTGGTCCCACAAATTTTGTTTGACTCTTTGGCCCTTTTTTGGCCCCTGTTGAAGATATCTTTTACTTCTCTTTAGTGTCTATCCATGTTTGTATGATAACCTGTATTAGGATACGCATTCTGTAACTTATATCGAACAGTTTACGTATTTGGTCCCAAACAGTCTCATTTGGGCCTTTTCTTTAAAAAATCTTGTTCCAAGACGAAAAATCATCTGGCAACCCTGGCCCGGTCATCACACTCAGCGCGAAAGCCGAAAGCATGGTTGTTGTCAACACAGTCAGAAACATGTTTTGGGGTAAAATTATAACATAAGATTGTCTGCATGTAAAATGAAATATGTTATGCAATACAACCGAGTTGTAGTTTTTAGTATTTCTTTACAATCTTTACTGTTAAGCCATTGCATCTTTACTTTATAAAGATCAGTAGACTAGCGTGAAATTCTGGGTGCTCTCGATCTCTCTCTCCAGAATTTAAATGGCTTTTTTGTAAGGCAAACGAAAGCGTCACAATCTAGAATGATATTGACGTGTTTGTCTAAAGATAGTGGGGGAAACCCCCAACAAGCACTCAAGATGATTTGAAATTTGATGTGTTCATGATTATGTATTTTAACTTATACTTTAATGTTTGATTTTGTGGCTTTGCGAAAGGGATGGCCCACCACAGCAGAAACCAATTTTACCAGTCACCAGCGTAATTACCTATAATGTGAACATTATAACTTTTGTTACTGGACTGTCGAATTGATTTTACTAGACTTACAGTGCGGGCATGACAATGATCTTCTCATCACCCAAAGAGAAAAAAGGTTTGAAGTCTTTTTTAAGCAGTCTATTTCCTTACATCAAATAGAGTACTGAACTGCCTGGGGTCTCCACCAACCTAAGGTCTTCTTCATTTTGTGCTTGATCTGGTGATCATCTACACCCCATAATTCATTAAGACAAAAATGTGCTCTCTGGCCAGAACTATGTTTTCACTCTAAACTTTTCTTCATGACTCTGCCCTTTTCGACTGTGTCAAGGTGGTCTGACCGGAACGTCCAGCCAACCTGACCACCCCTCATTTCTTATACTTTATGATGCAAGGAATAACGTAAAAGATGGATTAATGCTGACAGACAATACATTTGATTGAAAAGAAAGATAATAAAAGCAAATTTATACTGGGCCTTCCCTCAAGGCGCATTATAAGCCATGGTGATAATACATAGAAAGTAAATGAACATAAAAAGATATACATACAATACATCCACAAGAAGTTTTTATACAGCAGACTAATGGCTGATGTAAGCTTTTAAAAAAAAGTAGTACTTAGTACTTTTTCAGGCACAATTGAAAAGTATTCAGGGACTCAGCCAGCTGGACATCTTGAGGTAAATCTGGATTTCAGTAGCAGGAAGTGGACAAGTGACAGGATGTCGTGCCATTTTTTATTCTGGATTATGCACTGGATCCAGTAGGGCAATTGGGATAAACATTTTTTGTTGTTGCCCACGGTTTGTTTGATCGAACCCCATTGATACCGCAAGGCAGTGTTTGGGCCAGCCCTATGTTCAGTCATGAAAGGCACACAAGATACACCTGTCATTAATGCAGGCACCCTGACCACCAAACATGATTGAACACAGAATGCTATGGATCAGAAGAATTTAAGACAAGCAGGTGATCAGCACACTGTCCATAATTCTTCACACTGAGCAGTATTAATCAAAGAGAGGCCAAATAACAAATTACTCTAACCTTGTGGGCACCCCCCTCGGCTATTGAAAAAAACTGTGAGGTTCTACCACTCTGGTTTTGCCCAAAGAAACTTTGTAATGTCTGAAGTGGGACTAAAACCTAGGACCCTCGCCGTAGAAGTCTGCCTCATGACATCCTTAATAGTCTTGCAATCACAAGAGCATGGGTGCCAGAAGCTGGATTTCCATTTTTTTTACACTTTTACAATTTTTCATCTTTGGCTTTTTCTATCAGAATCTGCCTGTTTATTAATGAGCTTTATTTTATATTTATATTGGTAGTTTAAGTTGATTTACATTTGCGACCATTCAGGCTTTTTGTATGCGTCCCCTGGTACCCATGCAAGAGTTTGTGAACTTGTTGGATTTCGGGGCCCCAAGGATCTTGTGATACTTAAGTCTGCTATTCCAATTTCTTGATTATTGTTTTGACCTATGATAATACTTGATATTTTAAAATGTTTTCCAGTAAAGAACTGGACCCTCATTTGCATTATATATTATAATGCGATTTAAATTTGCATTGATTTACAAGGTCCCAAAAACGTGGATATAAGTTTAGGTTTTAGTTTTATGCCCCTTGGGACACAAAAGATCATTTCAAAGACCGAAATAAATACACTTGGATTGGATTACATCAACAAACATTGCAGCCTGCCTTATATGATAAAGAATTTTACTCTTTCAACCCATTTGCTCCAAAAAGGTATCTGAAGCTTATGTAGTACGATTTTCCACACTTTGTAGTTCTGCACAGAATAAAGCTCTATCAAATTATTTTTTAGTTTATCATATTATTTTATATTACAGGGGTCACTGTAGATTCTGGGAAGCGTTATTCTCAAGTAGTGAATCAGACATTCCACTTGAGCATGGCAGCTTTGGAACCTGGCTCAGGTAAATATACTACTATACTCACGATCAAAAGAAAGTATACCCCTTGCTTCAACTTAATTAAAATTAGTAAAACACAGTAAAACTTAAAACAAGCTGAAACCGAGTTATTATTTTCGAATGGTTCTCAAATCAAAATAATGATTATCACTTACTCCTTAATGGTTCCTGGACTTTAACTTTAATTCATACATTTTTGGATATTAGGTAAAATTGTCAAACTAATTTGAGCTAATCTCTTTTGGGTCTTCTTGCTGCATGAATCGTAAAGGTATACCTACTTTGTATTGAAGATGCTGTGGAATATTTTTAATGTAAAAAATGATGGCTGGTGGATATCAACTCCTTGTGCATATTGTGCACCTGTTAGTAGTGTTAGGTAGGCCTGGGCGATTCAATTCGATTCTTTGACCTCAATTCGAAAATCGATTCGATTTTTGCGATTCGATTCTTATTCGATATCATGTTTGCCCCGACTTAGATTATTAATCGCGGTCACGACTTGCAAATCGGTCAATCTAGATTCTTGGCTTTGCCTTCGGCAGTGATGAGAGTTGACGCATTGATGACACCGTCGCAGGCTGTGTCTCGAAGCGTTCGCCACTGGTCACGCGAGCCAAATCATAAATACTACACAATCTAATAGTTAGAAGGCCATGTGTTGAGTGTTGACACGATGCGCTGATATTTTTTCGGGGGCTTGTAGTAAGAATAATGTATAAATATGTGTTACATTACGGCACAACTGACTTTTGAGTGAGGCGTCCTGATATTTGTGTGCCTACATTTTATTTCATATTCATTTTTGTGTTAATTTAAAAAAAAATCTTTCTTCTTCTTTCTTTGATTTGATACTTGAAAGACTCAACTGATTCACTGCTCGATACTCAAAAGACCCCATAAAAGCGCTGCTGGATTCCGCTCTAGAGTGCAATTATTTTGCCATCTTTTTTGTAGAGATGATTTTATTGGTGTTTAGACCAAACATTTTAACAACTAAAAATCTTTTTAAAGATCGTCTATATTACCTGATTAGATCAGTCTTTGTTTTGGTACATGCATTATGGAGAAAGAAAGATTAAATATTTTGATATTGATTTTAATATTCTTTAAATTATTTTCTGCAGCAGGTTCCAATGAATATGTTCAAGTTATGGTTCAACATGGGTCATCAGAATTCCTCCTGTGTACTTTACAGCAGGGAAAACTTTTGCAACAGCGTCTAGATTTGCTTTTTTCAACAGGGGAAGAGCTTGCGTTTTCTCTTACAGGCAAAGGTATAAATATAAAGACATAAAAGTTAAATTACTTCTTTGAAGATACAGAAAATGTTACACATTCATGTTAATTTTGATCTGCTATACTATATGCTTGACTGAATGCGTAACATTACTCTTTATGCTTTGGTTCTATATTAGAACTATTATTACTAGCCAGTTTATTTATTACATTGTTTTCATTTGTGATAATTTTACCCAAAAAATTTCACATTGACTTACAGAATATCAACAATAACTCTTAACTTTTTTCCTGGCAGGTGTTGTCCATCTAACAGGATATCTGCTTGATGATCAGCCAGAAGATGATTTTGATTATGACTCTGGATCTGAGGATGAAGAATCAGATGCTCCTCAACTTGTTGAAGTTGATGCAGATTCACTTAAAGCTGGTAAGTGGAATGAATAGATAGGTTCTCTATTATTATTTTGATACTGACCCCTCGGTCCATTTTTGGTTTATTTTACTGTCCGGCTGGACAGATATTTTTTCATATTCCTATTTATATAAACGAGTAAGCCCGATTTTCCCATCCATATTGTCAAGTACATTACATTATTATACTGTTGGCACCTTTAATGTGGTTTTGCATATGGGTATGTGTGACAGCATGTGTGTGTTTTACGATGCATCTATGTGTATCGAAGAACTACATGTTGTTATATATCGAGCCAGTGCAGTATTTATTGGGGCCAATTCCATGTTCTGGCACAAATGGTGCACAACTGCCTCATGTGGCAAAACAGAGCTTGAAAAGCTATGGATCCAAGGATTTCAGGCAAGCAGGTGATCAGCCCACTGTGCCCATACTTTATTAGCGCCATGAGCAATACAGGTGTAAAATTAAACAGAATGACTAGTTCTACATGATTATAACGAGTCTTGGGGCCTTAATCTAAAAAAAATTGGTTTGGACTACCTACTTTCAATTTCAGGTACAAAGAGGAAAGCAATAGAATCTTCTTCACAGGCAAAGAAAACAAAGTTATCAGAAGTTAATTTTGAGGACGAAGATAGTGAAGATGATGAAGATTATGATGATGACGACGATGATGATGATGATGATGATGACGACGATGATGATGATAACGAGGAATTTTCTGAGGATGATGTGAGTGTTCATTGAATTATCTCCTTTTCATTGATTTTTTTCCTTCCAATTGTTGCTAATTAAAATTTAATACAATAAGTGTGATTTAAAGAGCAAATATGTATCAATTCTGTTTTTAGAAAGAAGCGCTATTTCTCCTTCTTTACAATATTTTTATGTTTATGTACTTTAAAAAAATTACATTTCTCACTAATCACCTACTCATAGAGCTCCGTAGCTTAGCAGTAATGCTTTTGATTTATGAGCAGAAGGTACCGGGTTCAAGTCCAAGCCAAGACGTTGGGATTTTTTCTTTTGAACTTTCTTGAGTCTCATGGCTCTGACCCTGTGGATAGCATTGGATATTGGAGATGGGCTATAATTCGGAGATCCCGCCTCTGATATGACCTATATGTGTTGCCAAGGGTGTAAAACTAACAACTTAAAAAATATGGCTCCTGGTGGACTATCAGATATTTTAATGTGTTGAACCCTTGCTTTAAAAAATGACAGGTCTTTCAATAAATTTTTCTGTACAGTCAATAAAACATTTTAAAATTCATTAGTGTGTAAACACCTTACACCGAAAAGTACTAAAGGTTATTGATAAGGAAAGAAAGAAGATTTGTGTGGAAACATGACGGCAGTTGCATAAAATCAGTATCCGGCTATCCAATAAAACCTGACATTGTCACATACATTGCATCAAGCCAAGTGTGAAAGATGTTTGTGACAACGGTTGGATTCATTCTATACCTGCAAGGTGAGCCTGAGGAAAGAAAAGAAAGAAAACTTGAATGGCATAATTTACAAGTTTTGAAATATATACGTGGACTCCTCTGTGGTACAATGGAAAGCACTCCCCATGGAAGGAGGTCTGCGATTTGAATACCGGCCAGGTCAAAGGAAGTTGAAGTGCTTTTATTCCAGCAGCTGACTGGGGCGGGTGTAAGTCCTATTGGAGAAGGAAGTCGTGCAATGATACAGTATACAAACTTGGATATAACAGGACAGATGAGACCAGCAGCTTTTTCCTGTTGTATCCAAAACATGGAAGACTACCTTGTTTCGACTTTAGTCATCACAACACATGCGCTCACGCAGTCACTCACAGTAGGTGGTAGGCCCAACTAGCCACTGAACCAGCCCACACCTCTGGGATTCGCTTATAACAATGTTGGACAAAATAGAATGAATGTAGAATTTTGAAAACTGCCTTTTTTTAATGAAATTGATGAAATGACTGTTTAAAGCAGTATTAAAAGCATCAATTCAATAAATATTTTATTTATTAACAATATAAGTAAAGTGATTTATTGAATTTTTTATTAACCAAAATGTATCATCTTTTACATTTCAGTTGACTTTTGATGAAGATGAAGGTGTGTATTGTTTGTTTTATTGTTGTTTTGATCTAAGTTTCCTGAAAATCAAAAGTTTTGTGTAAAATTGTTGGATGAAAGTATAAAGAGTATTTTTTATTGAAAAGTCTGAAGTTTATTGTCGATTGCGTTGCCAATTTTCATTGGTGATGGGTGTTTGATTGCTTTTGGAATTACAAAGTACAAGGAATTTATCCTTTATACAGCAACTAAGACATTTGATTTTACCCAACCAATTAACCCTTACATAGTTGCCAAATTCGACAAATGTCGAATTGAGCTTATGCCATGTTCAACTACCACCGTGATCACAGATGAATGCAAAAAAGTACGAAGCCTTAATAATTCATGAATTACTTTCCCCAGTTCATAACTGTTACAGAGGTTTGTGAATTTTTTCAAGCAAACATCTGTTTTTAGTGAAAAATTGTGTTTCCTTTGAAAAGAGTGTAATTTGATGAGGAAATGTACGTAACTGATAGATTCAGACTCAGAGGGTAACAGAGCAAGCATTGACCTGTGGTCTAGTTTTGAGTTACGATCTACCGATTCGTTGTTTCATCAAGCTATCTCTTGTTGTTTAGAAGATATTAATTTTTTTCTAACTTTGGCCATTTCCTGTTTATTTTGTAAAAAAAACGTCTGGCAACAAGAATGACATTTCGTGAAAAATGTCTGGCAATGTAACTTAGTAAGGGTTAAGAGACAGTCTGGGGTCAAACAGTAAAATTTATCTGCTCACAACTCAATGACAGCAGCTCATATGTTGACTACAGTTCATTCTTGTAATATCCATGCTTGGTTATAGTTACATGCTCTGATATTTCTTTTTCTTTAGACTCTGACGAAGATGAAATGGAAGAAGATGAAGAGGAATCATCGCCCGCAGTTCAAGCTGTTAAAAAGACTCCTGTTGTATCACCAAAAGGGGGTAATGCTGGCTCTGCGAAAAAAGATAAACAGGCAAAGGGCAAAGCTAATGACAAATCTCAACAGTCTACTCCTGCCAAATCTACCCCTGCCAAATCTACCCCTGCCAAATCTACCCCTAAAGAAAGTGCAAAGACACCCAAATCTACTGGTGAAGGAGGCAACCAGAAGCAAAATGAAAAGGCCCCTGAGACAGTGAGTAAAGACATTTATTCATTTATTATTTTTATATAACCATGATTTGTTATTTGTTATTTTTTACTTTCTACTTTACAAAAAGTCATACCGCAGATTAAGTGTTGAATGCCACAAGGGCGTAAAAAACAACTCAGCTCCTACAAGACTGAATTTGGGGGACTGGGCACTCCTGCTGGTTTTTTGTATGTGTCGTAAATAAGCGAAATCGTTAATGAACATGGATTTGAATGATAAAAAATATTTTTGGGACGTTGTTAGCAATTGAGATTGACATGCCAAGTTTCATTAAAATGTAACAGACCGATATTGATATACACCCTGATATGTGTGTCCAAGAATGTGCGAATGGACGAGTAGGCATTCTTTCGAAAGCCGGGGATTTCAGATTTTTCATATTAATTTGGTTGCGGCATAATTTAAATAGCAACAAAAAGGTTGATACAAAATGACAGAGTGTACATTTCACAGCATCGTATTGTGTTAAAAGTTGTCTTTACATGAACAACTAACCTGTTGTGAACACACTTTTAACACAAACACAAAATATCTGAACGCTTTTGATAAAGTGACATATAAGTCGGAATATATACATTTGTTGATATTGGTATTACTAAGGCCATGATACTAGATTTCTCCCGATATATTGAACGGATATTGCCAAGTGAAGACAGTAGGGATCGTAATCTTAGTTTTGAGAGAAACGATCACGACACCCTTCATAAGTTATCGTTCAATTGCGAAATAATAAGCACACCCACCATGCCTGACATGACCATTATGACATTTTTTTGGGGTAAATCCTATTTTTATTCTTTTTTCTTTAGCCCAACACTCCAGCAAATGGTGAAAGTGCAAAGAAGAAGAAGAAAAAGAAGAAGAAGAACAAAGATGGAGAATCATCCATGGTGAGTATTGATCCTGACTGCCATCTTCAATTTCAAATATTGGTAGAGAGTTTGAGGCTGAGAATTGAATAAAAATTCCTGCTTTAATCGTTTGAAAAGATCCAGGTCATCTAATTTTGAGATGTTGATTACTGTATCGATATTTCTCGAAACTTCACAAAGTATTTATTTTTCAATAAGGTAGATTTTTATCTTTAGTGAATTTTTATTATCCTCTTATTTCCATTTTGACAATACAGTCAAACTATATGAATGTACAAGTACAAGGCTTTGAATGTTTGATCAGTGTGAATGAAATAAATTGTTTACTTAGCAATATTATTGTCAGTGACACGGAAAAGTAAATCAAGAAATGATAAAGAGAAAGAAAGAAACATTATTGAAAGATGTGAAATATTCATGCAGGGGTCTAAATTTTCTGTGGAATCGCAGAATTCTGTGCTTCCAGCTGTTTCTGTGGTTCTTCTATTACTTGTTATGACTACTGTCATGATTATTTTAGAAATTTCAGTGGTTGTCAAAATTTCTAATTGGGACCCTTCCAGTGGCGCAGAGGTACGGTTCTTGCCTCAGAAGCGAAAGGTACATGGTTCGATTCCCGGCAGCGTCAGTTATTTT
>JARBEQ010256697.1:0-10749 GCA_030265355.1 Tritonia tetraquetra
CAAGAAGTAAGTACTAAAAGTCTTGTCATAATATGTCGGTGATAAACAAGACGTAAGTACTAAAAGTCTTGTCATGATATGTTGGTGATAAACAAGACGTAAGTACTAAAAGTATTGTCATAATATGTCGGTGATAAACAAGAAGTAAGTACTAAAAGTCTTGCCATGATATGTCGGTGATATACAAGGAGAAAATAATAAAAGTTTTGTTAGAAATATAAGTATTGATGAAGAGAATGGCAATGTTGGTAGTTTCATAATTCTTAGCAAGTTGTTGGTTAATAGAAACTTAACACTAAGAGAGCACTTTTCATAGTAATTACAGCTTTCTGTCATTTACAAAGATCGGTGTGATTCTATCTTTTTGTACCAATCATCACCTAAGTAGGAGTCGAAATGAAATGCAATTTGTAGCCTTCTGAACACAGTTTTTCATCAAATGATCTGATATTTGGCGTAAAGGTACATGTACTTATCCTCTCAAAAAACCCAACTTGTTAAAACTTAGTTTCATTAGATTTTGGAGTTGAATGACTTTGTTTTAAAATGGCTGCCCCTTAGAAGTCCGTCAGAAACAAAGAGCAGTGATTGAATTCCTTAACACTGAAGAAGAAACCCTAAAAAACATAGACAAGCGACTACAAAATATTTGTTTAAGCTTTGAAATGTATCAAGCAAAGTTGGAAAATGATAAAGTGCCAGAAAAATACAGAACAATAGCCATAAAAAGTGGAATGTTGACAGTAGGAATCAAAACCGTACGACAAAGCCACCTAGCCAGAGACAGAGTCCACGCTCTAACTAACTGGGCTAATTAGGTGCAATATCTAGAAGTGGCCGGACGTCTGAGCAACAGCGACATCCAACTTCCCCAAAGACAAAAACATCATGGCTTTTGAGACATCTCTGCCGGTAATTAGCACGATTTTTTGTCGTAAGGATCAACAACAATACCAAGCATACTTTGAGTACTACAACGGCTGAAAGCAAGGATGAACGAATGAGGCCCAGATTGTAAACGGACAAAGTTATGTTTTATCATGACAAAGCCTGCCCCTTACAAAAGTATCACCCGTACGGCAATCACTTCTTTTGGGTAGACAACACTACAGTGCCACACCCATCTTATTCTCCTGATTTTGCACTGTCAGACTTTCACCTTTTCGGCCCATGAAAGTAGTCCTGAAAGATCATCGCTGTGGAAACGACAAAGTCGAAGATGAGCCTGTTGGGTGTTTACGAAGCATGGTTGTCTTGCTCAGTGGCTATCAAGAAAGGCGGAGTATGCTGAGAAGCAGAACTCTGATCCTCTAATGTATGAATTCAGTTTGAGGTATGTTGATTGTTATTGTGTTCATTTTTCCTCTAGCAATGAAACAAGCTACATTGTGTGTTGATCCTCCCTATCATTTGATTTGTTTGGGAAAAGAGGTGATGGCATGTCTTTGTTACAATTATTAGGATCAGGCTTAATTGACACGAGGAAGAAAAAGACTACCACATTTAGAAAGCGTAACAACAATTTTCAATGTTAACCAAGACTAATATGAGCACAGACATATAGTTATATCTCTAGCGACGACATTCAGGAATTGGACATTCGAAAGCTGACAAGAATAGTTGTAGCACAATCATCTCTGTGCGAATATTAACCACATACTCCAAGAATGTAGAGACCTAACTCCACTCAGAACTAAATTTTGCCCCGATATTGTAATCTTAATAAGAAATAAAGATAGTGAGAGGCACAGGCTAATGACCTAGGAACATCGTTTTAGCTCACAGAATCTGCTAGAAATATACTGTATACAACCATCGAAAGCAAAGAATAAAAAGAAGGAGTACGCAAAAATGATACAGGGATATAAGAGAACTCCAGTCATCTAAATGTGACTTGAAATAATATGGATCGATAGATCAATCGTTTACCTACAAGAAAATATAATTTACCTCAACGCTGTCAAGTCTACATCCACTGGAAGACTCCATATCGAACGGCGGCTGGAATATCAGCTTGATGACGTAGCCACGCTCTACATCAATGGTCCAGGTGCAGAATTCATTGTTTTCATAAGGCGATGGGTAGTTGGGGGATAGAATCAGTCCATTCTCAAGATTCGTACCAAACGTTCCCCCACATGTAGGAACTGAAATTATGTAAGCATTGAGATTTCCCTGAATTAAAGTTTCATTCTATATGACCACTTTTTTATCGTGTAGGCCGTGTGGATGGTACAACCAATAAACTAAATATGCATATCATGTTGACAAGTATGAATACATGAAGATAGCTGTTAGACATAAGGATTTAGGTACGCATTAAGATAGAGCAGAGTGCAGGATATTGGCTCGTTACCATCAAGGAAAGAAATTTAAACGAATTATTATCTAGACATCCTCTCTTTTGTGACCCATCTTGTTGTGGTGGAGAGGCTTGGGTGGTCTAATGACTTTGAGGGCTTTACCAAACAGGCACAACCATTTTGGGAAGTCCTCAAATGAAGATCCAGACCAAGAGGTTACATGGCCCGGTAAGGGGCCCTGAGTTGGCAGCCTAACCACTTATCTAGGACACAGTGGGGTAATCTTGCCCGAACCAAATTGATTCAAAGAAATAGGCGTATGCCCGACTCAACTCTTGATTACACGATGGCGACTCATGCATGGAAAGGACTATGAACATAGGGACATGGAATACTAGTTCCATTAAGGGTAAAGAAATAGAGTTAGTAAATGAAATGAAAAAATAAAAGATAGATATTTTAGGAATAACGGAAACTAAAAAGAAACGCCAGGGAATAGAGAATCTAGGGAGTCATACACTCGTCTATTGTGTCAATACTAATGAAAGAGCAAGAGCAGGAGTTGCTTTATTACTTAAAAACATCTACATGAACTCTGTGACTTTAATTTAACAAATGACCGACTCATAGAAATTGATATTGAATCTAAATCTAAGAACATCAGTTTTTAATTCTTCCCCAATCCTAGTATTTTTAATTGTATCTCTCTTTGTTTTGTCTATTGATCTCAGGAATTTCATCTCTGTTACCTGTAGTTTGCTTTTGTCTCTACTGTCTAATGTCCATGATTTATTTCCATATATCAAAGTTGGGCAATGAATCGAGTTAGAAAATAGCATTTTTGTTTTGGTTGTTAACTCTTTCTTACCAATAAAGGAATGTCCAAGTTGACTATACACCTTTGTCGCTTTGCCAATTCTCTGATTTATTTCTTCTTTTAGACTACCGTTGAGTTGAGAGAATTATTGATAATGTTTTTACTGTCTTGTTATAACAAATTGACGACACACATACCAACTGTTTGCCACGATGCAGAGAATCCAGTATATATGACTGACCCATCCGTCTTGAATTCTACTTCAATGGTTGACGTAGTGGATATGGTCACTGGAGGTAGGGTAGAACCGCAAAATTCATGTTTTAGAGTCCGCACTCCATTTGACGTGATGTCATACACCTTCATTGAATGGGGAGAAGAAAATGATACAGCCACCAGGAATCTTATTCTTTTTAATGACTTTTACCGACGTTTATGAATTTATAAACGTTGTAGAATCGTCTTTCGGGATAGTCTCGAGAAACATGTTCATTATCTCTGACGTCCTACGCTTCCCGGGTTAACTCGGCAATATCTCATCAACCAACCAGATAGAAAAAATGCTGCATTTGATGATGATACCAATATCTCTAAATGTATACAGTCCGACTTATTTTCACTTTACTGCTACTAGTCACATATTTCTATAAAAGCAAATAAATAGAACATAGAACGCATTGAGGAAAATACAACATTATTTCAATTTAGTCTTTACCACAGTTTATTGTTTCTAAGAAAGCTTTCGAAGTGTATGGCATGAAGCTCTGTGGCAAGCGCTCAAAAATTTGACATCGACATTGCACTACTACAGGTCATCCAGGCACTTTACAAACGCCCAAGCAGTGCAGTACTCATGCACCCAAGAGTGGGCGTCTGCTTTCTCCCAAATCTTCAAAATTCACCTGCACAAATTATGAATGATACCGTCTATGGATTCCAGGGCTTTATATATATATTGGTGGAAACCAATCAGCAACCACCGTTTATGCAGCAATAATATAGATTTAACTGCTGGCACACATGATAGCCAATATCTAGATGGCAGATCTAACCAACAGACTGGCCAAGAACTCTAGTGAGTAAGAAATTGAGGTAGGCTCAAATGAGCCAAAAGTAATTGTTAATGGACAAAACAACACAAACATCAAACCAAATGTATTTAAACCATAAGTATATCAATTGTTTTCTTATTTTAACTGACAAAATGATATCATTGATACCTTTACACTGTCAACACAGTCTTCGAGCTTGAATGGTGGGTAAAAGACAAGCTTAATGGCATACCCGTCCGTCACCCTGATGGTCCATTTACAATAGTAGTCATTGAAGTATTTCTTAGGGTAGTTCGGGGACGATAAAAGTCCACTGTCCGCGGTCAACGTTCTTGTGCACACTGAGAAACACACGAGCATGATTATAATAGCGTTGTTTGGCTGTTTATCATCACAATAAAAATAATATTCTTATCTAATCATATCAACGATTGCCAATAATAAGATAAACGCAAGGATTTTTACCGAGCTCAGCAAGAGAGTGATGTTTTCTTTCTTTGCTCATGTTTCATTCAAAATACTTTGCTATTGCCTTCTGTCGAAATCAGAAATTCCGAAACTGTCCTGAGTAGAACTCAACCACCTTTTAATTATAATATATAGTAACCGTCCCGTCACCCGTTTTGTCTTTAGGGGATAAGATAAGGTCCACAATAGAAGAAGATGTGATTAGAATGTGTTGATATTGGCTCGTTCATTTATCACAGACTAACACAAAGAAGATTATTGATTTTTGGGTTTAAAACATTGTTATTATCCCTTTTATTTATGCCATGGTATTTGATATATTGCCAGCAGTGGTATTGTCCGTCTCACGTGGAGGTACCACTTAGCTGTTTCTATGATGTTTGTCCATGTTCTATGTAAGCTCCGAGCATCCTGTTGTTGTTACGCAACTATAAAAGGGGTCGACAGGTTTTCCATTTCCAGAACCGAATTTATCCTCGGAATTGTAGATGGTAGAAGGTAAACACCTGGTCCTGAAATAGAGTATTGCTTTTTGTTACTCTGTAGTATTTTAGGATCCATAGATTTGGATGACAGCGTAAGAAGGGTTAAACGATACAGACTGATAAGGTATTAGCATTGTGTAAGGCAACATAGGGATATCATTAATATTATACACAAAGGGTTATGACACGTATAATGAAGGGTTAGTACGCAAACTATATCATAATGTAATATAGGTTAGTGTTAGTACATACATATACATATGTTAGCTTGTATCTTAAACATAGAAATCACCTAACATTTCCAGGGTGAGTAGTTTAATTGTTAGTGAGTTAAGAATTACATTTAACGTTATAACAACGTGTATCATAGTTAAATTCACAAGATACATCCAAATTATTAGACACCGAACTTAATTAATCATAATAAACTTAGCACCAGCTTATCCTGGGTACTAGAGTGACACACACGGAAACTGGGCAACACTCACCTGATGACACAGTTGATCCATTAGAATAAACAATATTAGGTCTATCGTTTGGACGAGTTCCTGTATGGTCTGGTATGTAAGGCGACGTTTTCAGCAATGACAGTGTAGTGATATTTGAATCACAAATTCCCAGAGTAATACACAGTTTGTAATAAGAAAACCCCGTCTATTGTGATTGACGGGAGACGGGCAAGTTCACAGTCACACTTGGAGTTTGATTAGCTCATCCCCTTATTATTTGTGGCCTAATGTGAAACATTCATTTTCTAGGGACTCTACCTACGGCCACATTAATTGCATTTAGCGCTGACAAGGGTTGCATATTTCTCTAAAGCGTGGTATGCCCTTTTGGTAATACCGACGGATTCTGGCCCATTAACTCGTAGTTGACTGTTTTGTTGTCCCAGGACGAAGGCGTGAATCCAAGCTATTGTTTTGAACGTATACGCCAAACATCCCTGCCGGTTGACAAACAAAAGCCTTTGTTACACCTGGTGAGCGAATGGCTCACATCCGTGATCTAACTCTCTATACGGGGAAAGGCTTATTATTCAGTTGGCACCTATAGTTATCTATAATAGTTATGTAACGTAAATGGCTGGGAGAATAGAATGCTATGTCGACATAGTATTAGTACCATGACGTCATTATCGCGGCATGTCCGAATTGATATCATTACAAACATCATGATCATCATCAACATCGTCATCATCATCATCATTATCATCATCGTCATATCATCATCATCATCATCATCATCAACAACAACAACATCACCATCGTCATCATCAATATTATTATTATTTACCGTCATCAACATCATCATCATTATCATTATTATCATTTATTATCATTATCATCATCGTCACCATCATCACCACCATCATCATCACTCTCATCATCACACGAACACACACACACACACACACACACACATACACACACACGCAATCACACAAAAACAAAGACATGACCCACTGTCCTTGTGACCTAGAGTTATCTATAATGATTATGTAACGTAAACGGTTGAGAGAATAGAATGCTATGTCGACATGATATCATTCGTAACATGACTTCATCATCAACACCATCATCAACATCGTCATGATCATTACTATCATTTATCACCGTCATCTTCATCATCATCATCATCGTTATCATCATCATCGCCATCATCATCATCATCGTCATCGTCATTATCATCATCATCAACAACATCATCACCATCGTAATCATATTATTATTTATCACCGTCATTATCGTCTTCATCATCATCACCATCATCATCATCATCATCGTCGGTATTCTATCATCTTACCTTCTCTCTGGCAAACAAAGTAATAATGCGTCGAACAATCGGAATCATCCCATCTGTTTCCATGTTCAGAATAGATGTGGACACAGTCCTGGTTTTCATAGTTATTTGGCTGGCCCGTTTCCCAATTCCCGTAAGAAGACTGAAATCCACACACGCACACACACACACACACACACATTCACACAAACACAACACACACGCATTCAGACAAGCACATACACGCACGTGCACACGAACAATAAAAACATGTTATGAAAAGGCAATGAGAATACAAAATCAAGAGCAGATTATGACATTTGTCTATTTGCATGTGCAGTATCTGAGGATCTGATGATTTCAATGAAATCCGTGTTTGGTGCAATTTCTTTTGGTTTTCTAACGCATATTATTATTGCCTTATATGGCAAAATCTACTAAGGGTTTGCCACCGAGGCAACAGTAGAAATAGTTGACCAAAACCACCTACAAATGTGACGTTCGTTGTGCCATTCGAGGTACGGGCACAGTTACAGTGGGCTGATCACCTGCTTGCCTTTTCTACCTGATCCACAATTTTCCAGATCTGTGTTCAGCAATGTTGGACATGAAGCTGGGCGCAACGCTGCTTAACGGTAACCTGTGCTACGGATAACAAAACAAAAAAAACACAACTTAACACAAAGCAACCATGATAAGAAATTGAACAAAGCAAGCTGCAAGGAATAAAAGAATGACTTATCTATGATATCAAAACGCAATTATTTTTTAAATGTTTTTGCAATTTAAGTTACACGTAGATACTTTGAATTTTTCTTCAGAATGTAACAAAAATAGAACTCACCAGACCTCTACTTTGTTAAAATAGTGTTTACATTTATGTGTAACACGTTTATTGGTGTGAGTACATTTCAATAGAAGTATAAGATTGTTAGGAGGAAAGATAATGTCAAAATACCACAGTTAATTGAAATTATATGACCACCAACACCACCTCCTCCACCGTCACAGAGAGTTGAATGCAGTCCACGGTCTTTTACTTTTACTTCTACTAGCCGAGTATTTCTTCCATGCATCTTTTTTCTTTTTTAGCTTTTGTTTTACTATATCATTCCACCAAGCAGTCCTTTTAGTATTGCCTCCTAATCTTATAACTTTTCTTCCACAGGCTTCATGTGCACTTTCAGTAATTGCTTTCTTATATATTGACCAGATACTTTCTACATCTTCTATATTTACTTCTGTCTGCCTATCTTTAATTTTTCGTTTAATTTAGCTTTGAAAAGTGCTTTTGGTATTTATGTCTCTCAATTCTTCTATTTCTATCTTATATCTCTTCTATATCAATGTGAACGATTTATATCTAACTTTCAAAATAACACTATTGAATCATGATATTTGGCCAAAATGTCAAGCTCTTAAATTGGCAGGAGTGAACTTTAACTTTACGGACGTTTGTTTGTCAGATCATATTATAAACATATCGATCTCAAACTTACAAGAAAGTGAAATGAAATAAAACAAAAAAATAGCTGGCGGTAGTTTTATCAAGCAGTTTATATTTGTTTAGGTATAAATAGAGCGCAAGTTCTGTAAATGCCGAACTTACAGCAGGTGCCGAGTCTACCCTATATATTTTGATTCCGATATTTCTCTTTCTACATAATAGTGTTCGTTTTCTTTCGTTGTTATTTTTGTTGTCTTCATTTGTGTTGTTTTGTCAGCCGAGGAAGGGTTTTACCCGAAACGTCCTGTATCCCTGTATTATTGTCTTTTTTGGACGTTTTTAAAAATTCTATTCTCTCTGTTCTTTGACTTTGCGCTTGAACTTCCGCCAGCCATAATCAATTTGTATTTTCAGCTATGAGTGTTCATTCAAGCAGTCATCGTTATTTATTTGTTTATTGCATCTTTGTTTAATAAAAAAACCTACAATAATATCAATGATGTTATCGCAAATGTGACTACCCCCTTGTATCACCAATCCTCTAAAATAGTTTGATAGTATTCTCGGCGCATTGTATTGACAATGCACACAAATTATTGCTTACAAATGAACTGCTGTCTGCCCAGTACCAACGACCTTCATTATCAATATCATTCAATCCAATCCATAAGTTGTAATCGTAATGGAGGAAAATATCTGAGGAATGAACGAGAAATGGACATTTAGATTTTGACATGAAGAAAAAGTCACGTGGTCGATTGTAATGTACTCATCATAATTTAATCATCTACATAAAAACTCCAATTTAGTTTTGGTTAAAATATTTTGCCAAACTGCTAGCAACATACATAAATCTGTATTCTTAAATTCTCAATTTTGCCAATTAGAAATACAATATATTGTGTTCTCACTTGAATCAAGAAACCGTTGTGTTTCGCTGTCCGGGATGGTTGCCAGATGAGCATTGTTAGACATACAATAGGACCTGGCACTGTACCAAGATCTTGCTGATGTAATCAGTTTGTAGCAAGAGGCGCCGTATCCGGACCAACCAGACGGGCATGCGTTACCTGTTACCGGTAGACAATGTAACTTATTTGAACAAAGCTCCAGGCCCTGATGGAATAAGTGCAAGGATCAAACCAATTACAAACTACCAATTCATTCCCACCTACGTGACCCTACACAGGTTTGATAGCCAAAAAGACTTCCGGTTTCATTATGGGCTAATTGTTTAATGGCGGTAGAAAATTGAAACTAAGTCTATAGTGCTGTTGTGTTTACAATTGTCTTTTGGATGTATTATTCGTTGTTTGGATTTTAATTGTGAATCATTTTTAGTGAATTAACGTGAGGTTGTGTATTAGACTTAGACTAGAGTCTATCTAGAACCAGGTATCTAGATTGAAACACATCACGTCGAACTTACATTTTCAATATATTATCGACTGAACATTTTTTTCCTCTTAGGCTCTCTTAACTGACAACTTTTTATTTTCTCTTTCACTTGATGCCCTTATTCTTTGAATACTTTCTTGAGGAAGTTTTGTGGTTTGGTTTGTTTTGTCTCTGGTTCTCCATTTCATTACATTTTCATTTCATTTTAGATTAAAGTGTAACTTGCTGGGTTATCGTTAAAAAGTCCCCCCTCACCGCGATCCCAACATATTCTTTCTCTTTGCCCATCATAAAATAGATGTCTTATGAAAAACATCCTGGCTTCTAAGACCCAATCGTCTATTGTGGTCGGGTTTTATGCAAACTGTAAACAATGATGGACACCACCAAAGAAGATATTTTCTCTTTCTAACATTGATAGATATGGATCCAACAGATATGACATGCCTATTTTCAACGTCAGACTATATTTCTACCCAATGCCAAACCTTAGATGTGAAAACTGTCTTTACTTTTGATCAACCATTGTATATTAAAGCCCTGTCAATCATTACTAGTGAACCAGAGCATAATAAAATTAAAAGCATTATTGTTCGGTTGGGCGAATTTCACACAATAATGTTCTTTTAGGATCAATAGGATTTGTCATGGATGGTTCAGGATTTCAAGAACTCATGCAAGAAATATTTTCCAGCAATGCAGTCATCCACATAATGTGTGGAAAATAATTTTCAAGAGCACTGCGTGCCCATTTTGTAGTAACATCATTTTATGCTGTATTTATGAACGATTTGTTTAGAACACCGTCAGACACAGCAATCGAAATAGGCGAAACCGAAAATCAAAACGTTTAAGATTCACACTTTGATTCCACACTCTAAAATGCAACTGCCGTATTGGATGATTTGATGTCTGGGAGGATCAATGAACATGCATTGGTAGAAAGTGACATAGTGAATGCTCTTATTTCAAGAATAGAAGAGAGAGAATATATATA
>JARBEQ010256708.1:0-10748 GCA_030265355.1 Tritonia tetraquetra
ATATCTTGATCCAGAGAAATCCAGCCTCATAGTGCTGGCCCTACACTAATGGTAAAAGGGAATTGGATAAGAAAGAAGATATATAATATTTGATGAAATAATATTGAAATAAAATAACTTACACCACCAAAAAGCCTACTGTATTACCTATATTTGAAGAAAGTGATAGATGTCATAGTGATATAAAATTACTGTATCCATATAATAGAATCATAAAAGCAGAACTATGGTAATTATCACTATTATATATAATATTTAGGGGAACGCATTGGCGCAGAGGTACGGTTCTTGCCTCTGAAGTGAAAGGTACATGGTTCGATTCCAGGCAGCGTCAGATATTTTTCTCCTTGAAACTTGGTGAAAACATATATGCCACTCCTCTGATCCTATTCAGGTAGGTGGGATCAAGAGCCTAGTCCTATCGGAGATGGACGATAAACTCGGAGGTCCCGTGTGTACGTTGTGCACGTTAAAGAACCCTTTCTTTCTTATCCAGTTCCCTTTTACCGTTACAGTGTAGGGCAGTTAAAAATCTATAAGAGTAGGCCGCAAGGCCGCTGTCAGGGCAAAATTAATTCCTACCACAAAGGTCACAGTGAGTTGATCACATGCTTGGCTTAATATCTTGATCCAGAGAAGCCCAGCCTCATAGTGCTGTCCTTACACTGTAATGGTAAAAGGGAATTGGATAAGAAAGAAGATATATAATATTTGATGAAATAATATTGAAATAAAAT
The DNA here is from genome assembly GCA_030265355.1 of Tritonia tetraquetra. Lineage (NCBI taxonomy): Eukaryota > Metazoa > Mollusca > Gastropoda > Nudibranchia > Tritoniidae > Tritonia > Tritonia tetraquetra. Next base: position 738 of record JARBEQ010256708.1, read on the forward strand.
AACTTACACCACCAAAAAGCCAAGAATGTTGGTTTCCACAATGTCTTGATCAACATGAGTTGCTGCACTCACACTGAGCACGTGATGAAGGAGGCTGTTAGCTGTTCATGAGGTGGATGGTAAACAATAATAATTTGATGAATATGAGAATGACAGCAGTAACTGAACACAATTGGAAAAGAATAATGCACTTAAAAATGTATCACTCTTTTTTTTCCCCAATCATTTTCATTAATCACCCAACCATACAGAAACAATAAGTTAGACCACTTATCTTTCTACAAATAGCAAACTACACATCAAAAAGGGAGTCCATGTTGGCTGTAAATTTGTTTCGCTAATCTACAAGTCCAACTTTCCAATTTGGGTAACACAAAACACACAGAAAATGGACCTACTTGGAACTGTGGGAACAAGTTTGGTCTTGCTATTTTGAGATTTCATTCCTAATGGCAGGCACGACTCTGGCAGGGAGGGAGCTGTGAAATTATAATCGGTATCATTTAGTAAATCAACAACCAAATGCATTTGATCATATTTTGAAGAGACAATAATAATAATATTGTATTTCAAGAGGAGAGATGCAATCCACTGTTGTATGCTCCATTACTGGAATCATCAAGGTAATATGTGATTATGTATGCAAAATGATAATATGGTTTCCTTATTGTGAAACAAAATGTTGCTGCTACAGACAACTGCATCAGTTGTAAAGCCTTAATTTCATTGTAACATAAACTTACCGCCAATTTTAAAAAGCTTGATATCATTAAATTTGATGTCAAATCTGTGAGGGAAGAAGTTGTTCTTCAACCCATAGAAGTATTCTCTGATTCGACAATCCCTGGACTCAGCCCTGGCACTTTGCGATCTTTCAACCACCTGTAATAATAATAATAACAATTAATAAAAATATTGTCAACTTATTTATTTTTTATCATACCCAATTTATTCAGCAAGGCAGTGCTGGGGCAAGCCCCATGCCGAGCCATGAATGCTACATAAAATGTCCCTTAATCTAGATACAGGCCCCCAAGCTAGCATAACAGAATACATGTAATGGATCAAAGAATTTCAGAACAGCAGGGAGTTTAACTCCTTCGGACATTGATAAAAAATATCAGGAAAAGTGTAAATGAGTAACTGAGTCAATGAAAAGGGATTAAATGTATGTACAATCAAATTTTCACTGTGGTAAATGCAGTTTCAAGTAATTAGCACTCCTAGGTAATTACACTACCTTACACTGAAAGGTACTAAAGGTTAATTGATAAATAAAGAAGAAAGGTAATTACACTTACACCTCCTGACTTTGGCAACAAGATGACTTTCACAAATTCTGGTAAATCTCCTTTGAGCTGATTGTACAGTCTTTCTTGATCCAAAACACAAATGACATCAACTGAAACAAAACAATCCATGAATTAGATGTAAAGTTATTGCAAACATTTTCCTTTCATGACAAGGTTTTATTTCTATATTAATCAAAGTTTTGGTTGTAATAGTTTTTCCAGATGTTATAGTTTAAAGTCCACATAATAATAATAATAATAATAAAGTTTATTTGTATAGCAGCTTATGTCAAAACCTCAAGGCGCTTTGCAATAGTCTGACACACTCCACATCCATACTACTTACACTCATATCCTACATCATTATACATAACTCTAAGTAAATGCAACTGTCATATGTTAAAACCTATGCTAAAATCCATTATATACAAATTATAATGTTGTACATAAATGTCTACAACAAGAATTAATATATAATAGTACAAATAATGAATAAGAATCGTATTTGCCAGTGCTGATAGTGACAAAAAGTAAAAGAGGAGGAAATTTTGATTAAACCATCAACTAATTTTGCAAGTTACAATACAGTTAAAGCTTGTTATACTGCCTCTCGTTATACAGCCATTTTCGCTATACCGCTAATAATCGTATGCATTTTGAAAACTCGCATTCCGATACTGTCTCTTCGTTTTTCGCATGGACCCTGCCCTGTCATTTTATTTACATAATTTGTATAACTCAAGTAATACCATTTTTGGTTATACGCTGTGACTAGCAGTCCTAGGTATGATAAGTCATGAATGATCCCTACCAATTTTTTTCTTTGTAGTCTTCATCCATAATATATCTCTCAAGACAAGTTTAACATTAACTGGCGATTTCCTTAATCAGAAGTTATTCTCTCATGATACGAAAGTTTATGTTCCAGGTTGTCATTAAAATTGGAATAAAAAAGCAAAAGGATAAATATAGGTACAAAACAGGGATTTCCAAATGTCTCATTTGTCACAAGGTCTCACAAATCTTGTTGTCGGAAAGGGAAAAAAAATGGACTACACTGTGTAATGCTTCACCTTCAAAAGCTCCAGCAGCTTGTTTCAAAGCCTCATAGCCAGCACCCCTGATCCAGCCAGGTGTATTGATAATCACACCACTAGAATTCACTGAAATCAGGAAATGTAAAAATACACTAAGAAAAATTATGCAATTCAGAATTCAAATCCGGCAAAATTCAATAACGAATCTATGCAGAGACTGGTAGTCTTGAATCTGAAACTGCCATGAAGTACAAATCAAAACTTATTACTAGAAGTTTTCTAATTTCTTCCAGTTTTTCGTCACTAGTATGTCTATCTTCTTTTACATCTGGTGCAGTGGCTTTTTGGAAGCACAAAGGCTCAAGAAAATAATAAAAATGGCGATTCAAATATGGATAATACTATTATTATATTTAAAAAGAGTTTATAGTTTCAACCATGCAGTATACACAATGTCAATCAGGTTCTGGTGGTAAAAGTTGAAAGTATATTATTATACTCCAATTTAAATGATAAGAAGCAAATGTTACTAAATACAAGGAAAATGAGAATACAGAGGTATAATCCAAAAGGTAGAAGGAATCAACAACTACAGTAAAAAAAACACCTGCCTACGGAAGTGCACAAGACAGAAATGAAGACTACACATCATGTGTAGTAGGGGATTATCAATTACATCCGGACACATCTCCTGACTACATTTTTAAAAAATCATTATTCCACAAAGTTCAACTTGACAACATAAACATAAATTCTGACAAAAATAAGAATCAGACAAGACAAAAATGATATCTAAAAAGCAAAAAAATTTCCACATTATTTACCTTTCTTACTTTGCTCACACCTTACATTTAAGATTTCAGCCAATCTAGAAACAAGTAAATTATACAATTGAAAATTATCATTGATGTTTTTGTATCCATAATGGAAAACCAGTGGGGCTGTTTGTTGAAACCCTTCCTCAATATCAGCTGTCCTCTCAACAACTAGTGCACCTGCAAGAAAAAGAGAAGGATCAATATAGAGTACTATAAGTGTTAACGCTTGAAGTTTTACGACCTACGAAGGAAGGTCGAATCAGAAACCGGACCTCTGTATCCAGAGGCAAGTAATTTAACCACTGTGCAGGGGATGCCCCATTACAATCAATAAGAAAAGAAGAAAATCATGACAGTGCCATAGAAAAAGAAAAGAGGGACACCAATTGACCAGCTAATCTATTGGGAAGTTTGTTGAGTGATGTCCCTCTATCTATCTCTGGTGAGATAATGTTGCTGTGAATTCTATTCTCATTGATGCCAATCATTTTTTTTCTTTTTCTCTTTGGTTACTTCTCTGACACTACCACCCTTTCCTTCTTTATTGATATTCTTATCACTATCAATGCAGAATGTTGCAATGAAAAATTACAAGATACAATGGATGTTTAAAGTTTAAACTTTGTTAGTTTTACATCCATGGCAACACATTATAAGTCAAATCAAAGGCAAGACTTCCAGTTTATAGTCCATCTCCAATAGGACTTCTTTCATAAGGAATCAACAAGCCCAGAGGAAAAAATCCCCATGTCATTGCAGGGATTCAAACCCAGGACCTTTTGTGCACAAAGCGAATCTGTTACTGCTACCCTACAATGCCCCCTACAAGGTCTTAAACTGCACTAACTCACAGCCATAACACTGTCTTCCGCAATCCATTATTTCAAAACCAAAACAAAGAGAAATATCTCCACATGGTTTTCACCTTGAACAATGAATAAAAGGAACTTCTTTAGAGCAAACATTTTTTATTAGCTTTCTTTCCAATCTGATTTAGAAGACCAATTTCCTTTGACAAGTTGAGTTATGTATTTTTTTACTTGCAAGTTCACCAGCCAAAGTCAACAAATTTATGTGAAACGGACTGTCTTTCTTTATCAATAACCATTAGTACCTTTCTGTGTAAGGTTGTGAAACAGACTATGATAATATAATACTTGTCATGAATGGTGAACCTCATTTGAATGAAACAGACTATAATAACAAAAGTTATATCTACAAGTTGAAGCTAGATGATCTTTGTTAGTGGTCATGAATCTTTGTTTAGAATGCATTGTGGTGCATTCAAAACCCTGCTCTGTCTTTCCTTTTGCTCGGATTGCACGACATTCCTACAATACCTTTCTTTCTTTATCAATAACCTTTTTAGTACCTTTCGGTGTAAGGTTTATGCGTGATGACACATACACTTTCGCAATTGATCCCCATTCAGTGACATCCTCTTTGCCTCTTACAAGCCTTTTTAAGTGGCTTTCACTAAATATTTTGGACTAGGCTTCTCTCCATGCACTTGAGTGGACCAAATCTCTGACTGGTTGAGTAATTTATCGTTTACTTATACCGTCCTTACGCTTACCTTCTTCTGTGAACAATTACAATTTAGAAAATTATACAGGCATGAAGTTAGGATGTTAAACTATATCTGTGTCAAATTTTATTACGATAGAACAAAGTTTAGCATTAGTTTCATAGTACATTTTTCTTTCTTTCTTTATCAACCCGGGAGCATAGTTGAGTGATTTGAGTACCTAGCTCTACAGTCAGAAAGGTTCTTACAGAATTAATTTCTAAAACAACATGTTTCTATCTGAGAAGATTTTACAATTTTGATCCATTACTTGTTTTACTGATATTACTACTCATCATCCCAGATTTAATATATATAAACTGCCATACATTATTAATAAATCTCACCAATTGTGCCAGGTAATCCAATACTTCCCTGAAGATATAAGACAGAAAAAAGGATTAAGAATGGGACATGTCATCAGATAATGAACTTCTTTAGAAACAGGAAACAAACTAATCAATAATTTAGAGATACAACTACAGAATCCTTTCTAAAAGAGAATATATCATTTAAGCTTAATGTTTATAAATGATTTTCCCTTATATGAGAGCTTCTCATCTTAAAATAAAATCTACTGGAAGCAACACACATAAGATCTTAATGAGTGAGAAATAAATTTTAATCTGAAAATAGTGACTTGAAAAAAAAAAAATGGAGCACTGCTGATGATCTATGGAAAACATTGCAGTTCACGACACTTGCTGAGTTAAACTGTAAACAACTGTTTCACGCAGGAATGAGTGAGTTGTTGACTACGATATATGGCTAGTTTGTGATAAGATAGCTAAAATCTTCAAAAGATAAAAGACTTACCTGTCCAACGTCTAATTCTGCGTATACAGGAGATCGTCCAAGTCTTACACCATAGTTGATGAGAATTCTGCACAGTGTTGATTTTCCTACATCAGTAGGACCCACAAGAAGTATCTTTATATATATAATAAAAAAAATAAAAAAAGAGAAAATGAATTATAATATGCTGTTTTGATACTGTTGCAAGTGTGTAGAAAGGATTGTGAGCCTAAACTTATAAAATCAAAAAAGAAAATCGACTTCAGCAAGATGATAAAATTCTGTCCACAAGCACACAGACTTCAGTTACTTAGGTGAAAAAACATTAATATAACATACAACAATCGAATACACTTAAGTTGAATTCGCTAGAGTTGATCCTTGTTTGAGTTGATTTTTTTTCTTCTTTAGAACAAGCATGGCTTTCACTTAAAAACATCATCATAGCAAATCATTCTGATTTCTGTGTCAAAATTCAAGAAGTTGGGATTGAGTCGACGATTAGGATTTTTGAAGTCTTACACATGATACATAATATGGTATCTTTGTCACTTTAGTGTAGTCAACTAAATGTGATGATATTAATCAAAGTATAAGGAAACAAGACACAAAAATATAATACCCTACCCGTGGGCCCCTGGTGCCATCAGCATCAGCCTTAACTCTCAGCTGCTCAAGTGCAGCATGAGTGTTAACATACAAAACAATTGGAGTCTCTTTGGAAATGTATGCAACATCAGTTTTTCCTTTCAACTGGAAGAGATGGATTTTATGTGAATTCAGCTGTGAGTTATCAAGAAGCTTTTCATTTTAATCTCCAGAAAATATCAAGCAATGGGATGACAGTGAGATACAAACCAGCTGGCTCGAAAGGTAAAATAGGGAAAAGTGCACATGATGCCACAAACTAAAAATCGTACAGGACACAATGAAAGAGAATAAAGTGAAACAACAAATGAAAAATATAGCATATTTAAGCACAGAAATGATCTGTGATATCTAATAACTTACAAGGACAAAGTTAAGATACAGAGAAGAAAATAATCTCTTTTGATTGACAGCAGAAAGAAAAAGACAAAATTCAGGTTGTTTGTTAGCTAGCAGCTACTAGGCACTGTTGGAATTTTAAAAAGACAAATAAAGCATAAACAGTAAACTGAAAATATTGTCAAAGCAACTATATATTTACTCCAGTATAGAGGCGATGTCCTCATTTGCTATTGGTCAATTAAAATTATGATAAAAAAGGTTATAAAAATATTGCTAAAATACCTGTAATGAACATCCATGCCAAGTAAATATTGCTATTTTTGATCCTAATCCAAAGGAGTACTTTTTATTTTTTGTCAGTTCAGTGCCAAACATCTCTGATCTGCCATCTGTCATCTGTAAATTTTTTAAAAAAAGGCCTTTCTGCAATTCATTTTGAAAGTTCAAAATTAGACTATATAACATCTTTTATTTATTAATAAATCGTATATTATGGTACCATTATAAAAAAAAATATCAATGATGATTACCCCAAACAAAGATCATATATATGACTTACCTCAAGCTCCACACTTTCTTTAGAATCAACCTCAAAACGAAGTTCTGAGTTCGCTAAAAGCTTGTACTCTTCAACCTGAGATGATAATTACAAACACATCAAATTCATCAAAATATCTTCTTCAGCATGAAACAAGATTGCATGCAATATAATCATATGATTTTGTTTTGATCAACTGTTTCATTCCAGAGGGTCGTGTCTCTGAACCCTACAAAACCTAAATATACTCCAAATGAAAAAAAACCCATTATGAATGATCTTATTCAGGCGCATTGTATTTTCAGGGGTCCCAGTGGCTCAGATGTATGGTTCTGGCCTTTGAAGCGAAAGGTACTGGGTTCAAATCTCAGCGGCAACAGTTCTCGTTTTTCTTCATAAAACCTATTTGCCACTCCCTGAAGGTAGGTGGGATCAAAAACCTGGTTCTATCGGAGACGAACGATAAATTTGGAGGTCCTATGTGCAATTTGTGCACGTAGAACACTTTTGGCGGTTGGAAATCGAGAAGAGTAGGCCGAACGGCCCCTGTCCGGTCAAAATTAATTCCTACCCCAAAAAAGTTACCCTAAGGACTTAATAGCTTTTATCATTTTTATGTTTTCGTTTTACTTCTTTCCCTCCCTGTGTCTACATCTCTCTCTATTTATATCTATCTCTTTAAATATTCAAGTGTTTTCTTTTCCTCTAAAGAATAGAGATAAATTATTCAAATGAGAGCAACCCTCTAATCTCTCAATTCATAAAAGTATTTCCCGCTGCTGGGTTTTTTCTGGAGGGGGGAGTGTTTTTCTATAGACTATAGAGGCAAGTTTTTATAGCCAAGTCGATCCAGATTCTCTTTTATCTGTAGCGGGTAACATGTTTGAAAGTATTTTGTTTGCATTAAAATAACGATATCATACTTAGCAATGCTATTACAATACACAAGTTGACTAAGATTGGTTAGGGGCTGATTACATCACATTTCATTTCACAAACACTGCGAGAATTGAATTTGAATTGAAGAAACGCCTGCCCAGCTAGAATTTCAGTTCAGTCAGCCAGACCAGCAGATTCACACAATGTGTGACACGGTGACTCTACTTGCGTTAACTACGAAGCTTACCTCTTCTTCAGCCATAGTTCAAGGTTCTAGGGCCAATGTGTTGTAAAAAAAAGAACTCCTTATACTCAGTGATCAAAACATCAATTTCAATGCTCTGTCAAAGCCTACTTTCGGTTTCTTTTGGTACTCTTTTATGACTGAAACCCACATGTAGAAAAAGTAGATATTCCAACTACTTTCCATCGACATAATATTTCAATGCTATTTTTCCAATCACTATTACAAATCATTACATAGAGACCAACTGAATCATCTCATGGATCCAGAATAGCACACCAGTTTAGGTCAAGCATCCCTACGACAGCGATGCCATTCTCTCTCTATATATTACGCATCTAGACGTATACGATCTTTGTGTGAATTACAAGTTTTGGGAAATAATGCAATATTATAGAGATTCCCTTAAATTTGAGCGCTGTTATTGCTAACCATTTATCATCGATGAATAATCTTTCAATTTGTGCCATTTTGTTAAAGAAACCTATATTTGGCATAATTTTCTTTCATTTAGAGTTAATGTCTTTATGGGCGATACCAGGTTCGAGTCCAGGCTCATACCATGCGCTGGGGCATATCTGGAAATTATGATAAAAATATTAGGTCCATGGGGAAACCTGACTTTTTCCGCATCCCATGACACACGGTGTTCGTGGCAAGCGTCCTTCTGATTGCGATACCTTACCATATTTTTAAAAAAAAGGTTTTTATGGAAATGATATAAAGAGTTTCTTTAACGGAACTAGAAATCTTTAACGTAAGCGCCAAATTTTCAATTTATAAAAGAACCCTTCTAACTCGAATCCATTCATTTTTGTAACTCTGATATTTTAGGTTTAATATCTAGATATATTAGAATATATCGATTTTCATCAATTTCGGAATGGAGGATGAGCTGCTAAATCTTGTAGAAGATTATGAAGAAATAAGTAAATTTCTTCACACAAAATCTGCACAAGAGGTGAATGCAACTTGTCTTAGGCTTGGATAGTTTAGTCTTAGTCTTCAGTTCATTCAGATGAATGGTTAACCACTTGGCTGCCCACTTAGAATTTTGCACTGTAACCAAATTGTCACTTTAAAATGGATATAATGCATATATTGTATACATGTTTTTGTGATAGCTATTATAACTTTCAAACTTATTGTCTGAGTACCCTAAACTAAACCTATACATTTTTGGATACAGAACACAGTGATGCATTTTCTGGTCTGGTGCGGACAGAATGCTGAATTATGGGATGGTGGGTTTCATGAAAGGAGGGCAAAGTTATTGTCATTTGTTGACCACTGGTCAGCAAAATAAATTATCATTGACGCACAAACACTTCTCACACTCACACTGTTATCACATCTACTTTCACTTTCATCTTCCATCAGCTAATTTATATCACAAAACAAACTTCTAATGTCAACTACACTTTCAACTCACATTCTTCCTCATCAGATGAAAGTTCATATTCGCTTGTGTCCACAAAATTATCATCAGAATGAGATAAATCGGTCATTTTCTTGGTTAAAATCACATGAAACTTCTATTTGATCAATCGGCCACCATTACCTTCCAGATATTTTCACGATCGTGAACCAACGTTTAAACATAGCCAAAAATCGCCCCGTTATCGGGCACTGGGCAGTCAGACGGTAAAACCCGTTTTCAGGCGCTGGGCAGCCAAGTGGTTAATGTTGCAAAATGTAGCAATGCTAATCGTACGGTGCGCACCACCTCGTTTTCACTCGCCGCTGAGGGGTGGTTTTCCGATCCGTATCGAGTGAGGGGCGCTCTGTTCTAACTTTAGCAACAGTTTTGTTTCTCAATAAAACAGCGAAGTAAACTGTAAACCAATCAGA
>JARBEQ010256719.1:0-10747 GCA_030265355.1 Tritonia tetraquetra
AGGCGTGTAGAGGCAAAGAGGATGTCACTGAATAGGGATCAATGGCGAAAGTTTGTGTATCACGCATAAACCTTACAGCAAACGGTAGTAAAGGTTATCGATAAAGAAAGAAAGAAAGGATTTCTTTCCTGATATTACTGTATCAACTTGTGTGTATTTAATGAGAAATACATTTTTCCCACAATATTACCTTCTTTATTTTACACGATAACATTGCTTCAAGTATTATTTCAACAATATATTATACTGCTACAAAAAAACAAAGAGGCGTCTGCGTTCTGTATGGTTTTAAGAAAATGGCCCAAATTATTTGTCACCTAGCCTCTTGCTTAAATCCACCACTAGGTGTGTTTTATTATAGTTTGTTTATATAAAATACATTTCTTGCGCAAAATTTAAGAAGCAAATCTATAAATAAATTTTGTCAGGATTGCGCATAAAACAGATACGCCACTTTGTTCATATATGATGTCCATTTTTAAAGTTTTTTAAAATGTCTCTCTGCCTTTGATATGACCTATAATGTGTTTTCAAGGGCGACTTTAAACTGCCCCTGAAAGGTTGAATTTAGTACATAATAATCTCCAACAGTGTATGGGAGAGCACTCTGTGGGAAATTAATGAAAATTATTTCTTCTGTATATTGTTTTTGTAATATCTTTTCCCGCAAGTTTCTCTTTATTTGTTATATCAAATAAATGGCTGTGGGTCCCAAGTTGCGGTGAATTATTTTCCACAATTCTTATCCTGCAATTCTGATATTTAATTTTCTCATATTTTCTTTGGTAAGATATTATTTTTGTTTACAAGAGACTACTAGATAGTGTAAATGTGTATATATATATATTTTATCTTTCTAACTCTTTTTGTTGTTGTTGTGACCTTTCATTTCAAGCAAATATAATATGTGACACATTGCCACGAGTTGGTCATGAAGGCACTGACTGAGAAATTGAGAAATGAGTTAATAACACCTTGTGAGTGTAAAAATATTTATTTTCCTTTTTCTTTTTCTACACTTAGGAAAAAGTTGATCTTCTTTTGATTTAATTTTTTTCTTTGGAACAAAGACCCATTTGACTAAAATTCAGAGTTGAACTAAATGTACACCTCCAATTATTCAATGGATGTGTTTATTTTTGTTTTGTTATGATTCCAAGGTTGCACTAACCAAGAATGTGAAATTAGGCAACATGCTTGGATCACCTATTTTGTTATTCGGTCCAAGCATCTTTCTTTTACTGTGATAGACTTGCCATTTTTGGGATTAAACCCAAATAATTTGAATTTTTTTTGATCAAAATTCATGCGTAACGCAAATTGTCAACGGTCAATGACCTTAGTGAAGTCTAACAGTTTTGTTGAACTTCGGATGTGTTGATCTTTTTTCCCCGCTCATCCCAAAACATCAACTTAAGCGTAGTCGACTGTAACTTGGCCAGATATTAAGATATAAAGAGACGCGGGAAGAGTGTCATTCGAAAGGGGATAAACTGATTTTATCATATCTACTCATAACTCAAATCACATAAATGCACTAGCAGGACTGACTAGTGGGAAATATTATATGTGAATATTATATCATTGACTTTGACTTTACATTTTCAAATAGATAGCAAATATTTTGTGTGTATATTATGATATTAACTTTGACTTAAAATTTTCAAACATTGTTGCTAAAAATGACACTTTTATTTTTGGATAAATTTATTTTCACCATGAGAGAAAATTAGTTATAAAGATACTTAATTAATTTCGAATTCTTGACATATGGTGTTGGTGCTGTTTTAAATAAACAACAACGAAAGGAAAAAATCAGTATTTGGTGTGAAAAATACTTTCAGATTACTACTTATAATTTTTATGGATATATTGTCAAATTTAAACTCCATACAGAAACAAAGAATATATTTATTATATATCCATAAACCATGTTTATGTTTGATTGTGAATAATGTAAATATGATGGGTTTAAAATATAATATATGCAAACTTGGTTTTTACGTAGAATAAGAGAAAGAAATAAAATAAGACAGAAAATTTAAAAAATTTGTTTTGTCATCATTTTTGTTACGTTAAAAGCCTCTTGTTAGTCTCAGTCTCTTGTGTGTTTTATCAATGACACCACTTGTGATAAAATGTTATCCAGCAAGAGTGACAAAACATGGAGCTGGAAAGGCTATGGATCAAAGAATACCAGACAAGCAGGTGATCAGCCCACTGTACTGTATAAAACATATTCTTTGTTGAGAAGTTCCTGGTTTTACCCTTCGGTATCCTGCCCAAAGTGGCAATTCTCCCAGTTCCTATATAGCTGAGGGGTGATCACCAGGGCTACATTAATTTGTCTATTGGCCTTGTTTATAATAATACTGCTAAGTACACTACTCATGGTGTCAATAAAGAGTTATGGACACAGTGGGATGATCACCTGCTTGTCTGAAATTCATTGATCCACAGCATTTCCAACCCTGTGTTCAGCCAATCTTGATGGTCAGGGTGCCTGGATGTATATCGGGTATCTTGTGTGCCTTTCATGACTGAAAATGGGATTGGGCCCCAACACTGCTCAGCGGTAAAAATGGGGTTCCATCAAACAAACAAACAAATGAAATCAAATAAGCATTTAGATAGCACACAATCACGGACTAATCCATGCTCCATGTGCTTTACAATGACACATTTACCCCTGGCAGGCACACAACATTCCGATTACCTTCTCAACTCCCTGAGGAGCATACAGTACAAGCTGCCTGTTAGGCATATCAGTACTTACATTATGACAAGATCTTTCGCTGCCAGGTACTCATTCACACCTGAGTCTAGTATTTTAAGAAATGTGTTATCAGCAAAGACTTTAGAGACACAATTTTTTGAAACAACAAAGTACGTTAATCATCTGACAAGAACACACAACAGTTTGGTATCAAAGCTTATTTATTGCTGACGGTCACAAATAATAATCAAAATTATCTCAATCTATGACTTAAAACAAATCAAAATAACCTCTTTGGACCCACAGATGTATTTTGTTATTAGAAAACATGTAAAATGGAAGAAAAACCTTACAAAGAAATAAATCTTTGGCACAATAAAAAAAATTATTTGGCAATCATGATAAATTAGTTTGCTCCCATTTTCATAAACATCTGTCCTGTTTAAACCATATTTTAACACAAGCAATTTTGGAGAAAGCATTTGCTGTAGTATATTTCCAACAAACAATTTAAAAACAAGGAAGACAAACTGTTGGAAAAAATCAGCAAGGATGGTTTTGCCTCCCCGAAAGGAGAAAGCTAAATTGAACAGGTTTGTATTCACTAGTTTCTATAGGGAGTACAAAATCAAATTCTTAAAATTCCATCACAGTAGAAAAGTAAATTGGATTTTTAAGAATTGGAATATCATAAAGAAAATCAGCAGTCTCTTTTGTCTTGGTTTTAATCGCTTAACCAAAAATAATTCCATCAAGGAAGCTCTTCTCCTTTTTTGTGCTCGATGGTTTATTATAGTCTAATCCCAGCAGATGTGAACTGGAATGTTTTCCTTTGGTCAGCAGCAGCGCCCAATGTAAGAAGCATTTGACAGCCCTTTCAACGCTCTTTCACGACAAAATCTGTTTCTTTGATTTGTAGTATTGCTTTTCATTTTCCATGCATAAAAATATGTAAAAGACACAAACATTAAACATTGTTTAAGACAGATTTACATTCTTCATAAAAATAATTAAGAAAATCAAATCAGCAGTATTTTTATTCATTTATTATTTCAGGACACTATTTCAGATGTCATCACGTTTTTCATTAAAACCGTTTTTTTAATCAAGTCAGCAGTATTTTTATTCATTTATTATTTCAGGACACTATTTCAGATGTCATCACATTTTTCATTCAATTCTTTTTTTCAAACAAGTCAGCAGTATTTTTATCCTTCATTGGTGGATCGTGTAAAAAATATAGAATAAATCAAATCAGCAGTATTGCCCTTTGAACTCGTATGCCCGTTGAGTGGGCAGCCCCTTCTTTGCCAGTTCACCGAACGCCTGTGGACAGTCACTGCACTGGGTCTCAGGAAGCAATGTGGAGGGTCAAATAAGGGTCAGGAGGTCAACGAAAGAAAGTCATGGGTGATTGACTAAAAAAACCAACATTTTACCACATTGTGTCTACTAAGGGCGCAGACATTTTTTGGTTAACGATTAGAAATTCAAGCAGAAAGCAATAAATAACTTTTCCAATTAACTCTTTTCTTACATCAATGAAGAAAAAATTGAAACTGGAACATAAACCCATTCACTAACATGTAAGCATGATGACTTAAATGCCTCACATGTAAGCATGATGACTTAAATGCATGCATGACAAAAGCTCTTGTGGATGTGAAAGTGAGTGGTGAAACTGGGCAAACGTTAGGGACATGATAGGTCAAAATGCGAGGCATGAGGGAGGCCAAGTTTTTGTTTGGTGTTTTTACGTCATGCCTTTATCATGCTGATTGGATCATGCTTGCATGTAAGTGAGTGACGGACTTGACAAAAGACAGCTAAGTGTCCTTGGTGTAAAATGGTACATAGCGCCCGACTGCACCGGGGGGAAAATGTGAATCAAAAAAATAAGTAGAGCATTTCTATAGTGCATATCCACAAATTCCATCATGCTCAATGCGCTTTACAGTGTATAGTTTATCCCAGGCAGGCCATAACACTCCTGTATCCTTCTCAACTCTATGAGGAGTGTACAGTGTGAGCAGCCTATTTGGCACTTCAGCACTAGAATTCTGACAAGACCATTTGCTGCCCTCGGGGGGGTACTCATTTACACTGGAGTCAAGTGAAGTAAGCAGAGTTAAGGACTTTATCCATGGGCCCAGTGTCCAGGTGGTCACCCATCCAGATACTGATCAGACTCAATGTTGCTTGACTACGATGACCGGTTCAGCATACTATCCGTTCTACCAATGGCGTGAATGTGTAAGAATTGTTTGTTCAACTGCAGCAGAGTTAAGAGTTCATTGCTGCCACAACAGAACAAGGGAGATAATTTGTACACAGAAATCAATCAACAAGATTTAATGACAATTTTGTTTCAGCAGCTTTCAGTAATGTCATGACAAGAAACATAACAACATGTTAGTGCATCATGTTAGTGCATCATGTTAGTGCATGAAACGGAACAAAATGCAAAAATAATACCTTCACATCCATTGGATTTCATGATTTAAGACAAAACTGGGATACAGTAGTGCATAACAAATTTAATCATTTTTTGTCATAAATAACACACACACACACACTCACACACATTCACACTCATAAAAATACAACACAAACACACATTCATGAATAAATACACATATACACACACAGTGTGAGAGAAAGAGAGATTCATGAAAGAAGAAACACACATATCAATTAATCGTGTGAATATTCGCATATCTCAGAAATGACTTGGCGGTAACTGAATACTAGATTATGGCATTTAGTCAATCGATCAATTGATCTTTTGTTATTCATTAAGCAAAACATACCCCGACAAAAAAATGTTGAGGTGCAGGTTCAAGCCTTTTTAGATATGAACTATAAACAGAAAGTCTTGCCTCTGAAAAAATCTTTAAGTGTCAAACTGCACGCCTTAGGTGGCAAAATCTGCTCAGTTTTCTCATAGCTGAGGGGTTTACCACTAAGGCAACAGTAAATATTGTTATGGCCAAAACTTGGGCAACACCTAAAAATGTGACGCCATTCAAGGTTCAGGGCACTTATCTACCTGATCCAGAGTTTTTCCAGCTGTGTTCAGCAATGATGAACATGGAGCTGGCCACAACACTCCTTGAGGGTGTAATGTGGTTTGGAATAACAAATTCTCCCAGCATTTATCAATAGCTGAGGAGGTACCTACAAGAGCTATAGTTTATTTGTTTATTGGTCTGTCTCTGATTAACACTGCCTAGTGTATTGCTCATGGTGTCAGTAAAGAGTTATGGACACAGTGGGCTGATTACCTGCTCAGCAGTATTAATGGGGTTCGATCAAATGGAAAACAAACAAGGTCATATATTTCATCCAGAAAATACATTTGCGACAAATAAACCAGTAAGAAATAATATATATCATACATCCACATGTAGTACTAATTCACAGAGATAACTGGCAAGGGAGATAATCGTGTTTGCTTCACTTTCTTGGATTTCTTCCCACCGCTTTGTGCTTGTGTGAGCGACGCATAGTCGCTCTTCAATTTTTCCACTTTTTGCTGTCGTGATTTGATGGAAAGCGGGGGAAGAATTTTGTCCACTTTGGGGGATTTCGGGAACTTGAGGAGTGTCGAAACTTTGTCCAAGATGGCACTGGAAAAAAAGAGAATATCAAAAACAAGACCACAAAATGGAATTGAGTCGATGCCTTATGCTCCCCTATGATGAGATGATGGATAAATGAACAATGGAATTGGCAAAATTTTTATGCCTCATTTTTTTCTTTTAATCTTTGCAACCAGTATTATATTCTATAACAGAGTTGATAAATTGACAAAATGCTTTAAGTTATACGAGATGAACCCCATTAATACCACAGAGCAGTGTTGGGGCCAGCCCTATGTTCAGTCATGAAAGGCACACATGTTATCTGCCATAAATGCAGGCACCATGACCACCATACATGACTGAACACAGTGCCGGAAATGCTATGGATCAAGAATTTCAGACAAGCAGGTGATCAGCCCACTGTGTCCTTAACTCTTTACTGGCACCATGAGCAAATACACTGAGCAGTACCAATTAAAGACAGATCAATAAACAATTTATTGTAGCCCCCTTATGGGTACACCCTCAGCTATTGCTAAAAACTGCGAGGTTCTGTACCACTCTGGGCAATTTATAAAAGATGGAACAAGCTCCAGTATTAGAGTAAGAGAGTTGTATGTGTGTGTGTGTGCATGCGTTTGTGTTTGCGTGTATATTTGGGTATGATTGTAAAATACTCACTCAACACGAACTTTGCGTTCGTCTATAAAAAGTTGGTTTTCATCAATCATTTTCAGTTGTAAATTTTCAGGACAAGCGAGCTGTTGACAAAAAAAAAAAAGTGAATATAGTTACGGTCGAAACCATTTTTAACAGGTCCCGATATAACAAGGATCCGGCTATGACAGGATTTTTTTCAAATCGTCATTTTTTTCTTCCTCATTATCTTTAGTAGAAAAGTATCGGTTATAACCACAGGGATGCCAGACATGGTTGAGTAATAAAAAAGCTGTTCTTGCGTATTTTGTAATTTTGCCCTTACTGTGTAAAAATAACAACATAAAAAAAAATCAAGTTCAGGACAAGACATTTTGAAAAATTAAATAATATGCAGGTCCCAGTGGCACATGGGTACGGTTCTTGCCTCTGAAGCGAAAGGTACTAGATTCGATTCCCGGCAGCGATACTGTCAGGTATTTTTCTCCTTCAAACTTGGTGAAAACCTATAAGCCACTCCTCTGATCCTATTCAGGTAGGTGGGATCAAAGAACCTAGTCCTATCGGAGACGGACGATAAACTTATAGGTCCCGTGTGCACGTTGCACATTTTAAAGAACCCTTGGCAGTTGAAAATCGATAAGAGTAGGCCGCAAGGCCACTGTCCGGGCAAAATTAATTCCTACCACAAAGGTCACAGTGCGTTGATCACCTGCTTGGCTTGATATCTTGATCAACCGGAATCCAGCCTCAAAGCGATAACAAAAAAAAACCCTGAAAAAATGTGTTTTGTAAGAGTATGACGGAAAAAGCGTGTGATAGTTGGACTGGTTTTTCTAGGCATCCTCTGACAAAACACATTTTTTTCGTGTTTTGTCAGAGTATATTTTAATAATTCAAAAACTATTTAACTTTCAGATTTGACATTTCATCACAAGATAGAGATGAACTTAATGCATCGATCGCCAAAATAAAAAAAAAAAGTGTTTTGACAGAGGATGGCAGAGCAGGTGTGAGGCTCCATTCCCCCTTTTTTTTGCATGGCATTTTTCTTATTTCTCTATGTCGGATTTTTCCGACATTGTCCCAATTCTTTCCTTTTTTAATACCGATATACTTTGACGGATGAAGAACAGCCATAATTAAAACTCACCCGTAATTTTGCTCCGACGTTAAACCGACAGCTTCGTTTCCGCCCAGTGAGTGTGAGTGCAATGCTGTCCTGTGCCATGAACCTCACTCCTATGTAACGGTTCATCCCAAACACAATTGGCTGGAAAGGAGGCGCGTGGACGTGGGTCTCCTGGTCTTTCCAACTCCACAACCGTTTCTTTCCACCAGAGATGTCAAGCTCTAGGCCTTCCATTTGATCATAGTTTAATCTAAGGAAAAAGGAATGTTTATAAACGTGACAACTGTTATTAATGTCAAGTAAAGGAGGAGGCAGGGTGGCCGAGTAGTCTAGACAATGAACTTCCATGGCCATGGGTTTGAGTCTGGCTTCAGACCCTTTGTTTTTTCCTTGGGCAAGAAACGTTACTCCAATTGCCTCCCTTAGACTCGGGTGTAGATAATAATAATATGAGTACCAATTCTGAGATGAGATTTGGGAAAGTGTTCTGGGATAGACCAGCACCCTATCCAAAACGTGACAAATTGTCACACTACCAAAACCAGGTTAATATCCTATGAGCCTGAAGGGCTTAAGGACAAGCTATGTTTTAAAGACATCCTTCGATCAGGGTAAAACAATAAATCTTCTTTCTTTCTTATTCAGTTCCCTGTTACTATTACAGTGTAGGGCCTGCTCTATAATTTACTCTGGATCAAGATATTAGGCCAAGCATGTGATCAGCCCACTGTGACCTTATTGTGGTAGGAATTAATTTTGCCCTGACAGCGGCCTTTCGGCCTACTCTTCTCAAATTCCAACTGCCAAGGATTCTTTAATGTGCGCAACTTGCACATGGTAAAAGAATAATTGAGAATGTACAAACTTCTAAAGACGGATATTTTAGCTGCATTCTAAAAAAATAGCTTTAAAGATTTCTTTGCCTGTAACTTACCCATTTAATTCTACACCAGATAGATACAACTCCCAGCCTAGCGAAGCAAATTCTCCTAGGAGGAAGCACAAGCAGTAATTTGTTTATTGGCTTTTTATCACTAACTCTATTCACTGTGTGGCTCATGATGCCAATAAACGATGACGGACATAGTGGACTGATCACTTGCTTGTCTGAAATCCTTAGATCTAAAGCATTTCCAGCTCTTTGATTGTTCACATATGGTGGTTGGGATGCCTGCATTTTTTGTGTGCACAAATTTAGGGTAGAGTAAAGGGCTGGCCCTAACACTGCATTGATAAAGTGAAACATAAGTTGGAATTTATACATTGAGAGATATTGGGATTTTTATGGTCACAGTGGGTTGATCACCTGCTTGGCTTAATATCTTGATCCACAGAAATCCAGCCTCATAGTGCTGGCCCTACGTTGTAATGGTAAAAGGGAACTGGATAAGAAAGAAAGTATTTTTATCAAGGGCATAAATTCCCCCTTTTGGACGACGACACTTAATTCATTTTCCCCAATACACCGAACGGTTATTAGTAGCTTTTGCCGAGTAAAGCTGGTATATGTGATATGTTATTGTCTTGACCCTACGATGGCTTTTCGTTACTATCTGCAAAGCAAACTCTTCAACTTGTGTTCCGGTTTGTCAGAAGTGGTCACATATATGTGGATCGATCAAACAAATAAACCAACTCCCTACCTGATTTTCCCATTGGCAAAATGACAACATCCGATACCATTGGGACCGAAGATGGCAAGAAGTTCCGGGTCGTCTCCATCTTCGTATACGATGTACGTGTATTGGCCTAAGGCTATACTAAGGATGAGGATGGCCAATTGACCAGAAGGGTAGCTAGGACACTGGTCAAGGAAGCATTTGCAATGGGATTGGATTAAGAATGATATCAAAATTAAAGTTGTTAGTTCTGCCATTTTCATGAAAAGGGGCGCATAATAGAAGACCATTAATAGCCTTAGAGTTATAGGCCTGAGGCAACATATTATAGATCACGTCAAAGGCGAGACCTCAAGTTTATAGCCTATCTTTGATAGGACTTGCTTTCATAACGAATCCACAGGTCAGAGCCATAAAAACTAAAAAAGTCTGAAGGCAAAAATCTCCACATCACCACTGGTACTTGATTCCAGGACCTTCTCCGCGCATGGCTATAATGTTCTTCAGTGTGGCTGACATTTGTTATTATTTAAATAATTCTCAAATTCTAGCATCAACTGGCTGTCAAGAAAAAGTTCAAGGCGTTTTCTTAACATAAAAAAGTACCGGTACCCTTCATAGAACAGGGATTTTCTTGTGTATTTTCTATACACACAACTAATCTGTAGTACTTGCTAAATTTCATGGCTGTCAGAGGTTTAAGGATACAACACATTGCCCGTTCCGTCCGGAAACATGGTCAGGAATTTGGTGCCATCAGGATAGAACTTTTGTATCAACTTCCTGTCATAAAGCTGTGAAAAAATTGTAAAAGAAATGTTCTAGAGAACATAATATATCAACTGTTTTAGAGAACATAATATATCAACTGTTATAGAGAACGTAATATATCAACTGTTATAGAGAACATAATATATCAACTGTTTTAGAGAACGTAATATATCAACTGTTATAGAGAACGTAATATATCAACTGTTATAGAGAACATAATATATCAACTGTTATAGAGAACATAATATATCAACTGTTATAGAGAACA